>OY744551.1:57513832-57543832 GCA_963556195.1 Sepiola atlantica | reverse complement strand
ATCTCCATTAAAAGAAACAATTGGTTTAATGGCTTTTTTTTCTTTTATTTTTCAGAGAATACCAAACTGAGAATGGAACGACTAACTCATTGACCATTACCAGTAAGACGATATATCTTGGAATTCAGCCTTTATTCTGATGTTGAACCCCTAAAAAGAGGGCCCCCCCCCCCTAACCATACGTCTCTCTGTATACTCGCACATCTGCAATACGAACTCGCACACATCTAAAACGTTATGGGCATTCAAAGTTGAACGCATTTGCCAACAATTTGAAAAAAAAAAATAATAAAAAAAAAGACGCGCTAACGCACTTCAAGGTATACCTCCCTAACGCGCTAACGCACTTCAAGGTATACCTCCCCTTCTCCTTATGGGAGGTCGTCCTTATATTTCTTTGTCTCTTTTCCTCCTCATCCTCCATGTCCTCCCTCTTCAGTTTTTGGCTTGGACACAGGCGGCAACAAATGTTGAAGACAGCAGCGGAGGATGCAGTGCTGGTGCAGCGGCAACTGGCAGTGCAAGTGCAGCGGCCACTGGCAGTAGAAATGCAGCGGCAAGCGGTGGTGGCATCCTAGCAGGAAGGACTCAGAAAAGGCGTTCAGAGGACATGAGTCAGCATATTTGTACAGGTAAGTAATTAATAAACAATCATTTGGTGTTAACGATGCTTTCGGAGTTTTTCTTTTCCGGTATCTATATAGTAATACGCTAAGGCAGTTTCGTGTTTGTACCTATGTTATCACCTTCCACCCCCCCTTTTTAAAAGATGGGATCACCCAATCACTGAAAATAAGAAAAAAAAATTTTCTTTTTTTTTTTTTTAAATTCATCTGATGTTGGTGTTGTATCACACATGAAACTCTAACTAAGATACAGATGGGACCTATCTCAAACATATTTCCATTTTAATGACGTCCAATGCAAACGTGAACCCCACGATATCATTGTACCATCTTTGGACAGAACGGATACTACCCTGGTGCTACCAGATAAGGCTGTCTAAGGATACCAGCTTTCTGACCAAAAATGCACCAAACATTGATGCTATTGTTTGTTTTTTTTCCCTTTGCAAAACTCAATCATGTTCTGCAAAGCCAAAAACAAAACGATTGTCCTCTACAAAACAATCAAACCAAACACCATGAATAAATACTTGAACATATAAAGAACTTGAAGCATGGGAACTTTTGTCAGAGTGACCAGATTCGGCATTAAATAACCCGAAAAGGGTTGATATGCTGTAAAACTAAACCACCAAACCAAACACCATGAATAAATATTTGAAGATATCAAGAAACTGAAGCATAAAATCCCAAAAAGTTCTGAGAACTTCCACTGAAGTAAAATGAAACAAAAAAGGGAACAACCAAACGAAAAATCATGAATAAATATTTGAAGATATTAAAAGCTCGATGCAAAAACTTTTACCAAAATTACTGGATTTGGTAATTAAATAATTCGAAATGGGTCGATATGCCGTAAAACAAAACAACCAAATCAAATCAAACACCACAAATTAATATTTGAAGATATAAAGAATTTGAAGCATAAAAACTTTTACCAAAATAACTGGATTTGATGATTTAATAACCTGAAAAGCATTGATATGCCATAAACTAAAATCAAGATGATCCAAAAGAGATTGATATGCCGTAAAACAGAAAAAACAACAAAAAAAATAATCAAGAAAAAGATTGATATGCCGTAAAACAGAAAAAAACAACAAAAAAAAATAATCAAGAAAAAGATTGATATGCCGTAAAACAGAAAAAACAACAAAAAAAATAATCAAAAAAAAGATTGATATGCCGTAAAAAGAAAAAATCTAAAACAAAAAAAATAATCCAAAAAAGATTGATATGCCGTAAAACAGAAAAAACAACAAAAAAAATCAAAAAAAGATCGATATGCCGTAAAACAGTAAAAAACAACAAAAAAAAAAATCAAAAAAAGATTGATATGCCGTAAAACAGAAAAAAACAACAAAAAAAATAATCAAGAAAAAGATTGATATGCCGTAAAACAGAAAAAAACAACAAGAAAAAGATTGATATGCTGTAAAACAGAAAAAAACAACAAAAAAAATAATCAAGAAAAAGATTGATATGCCGTAAAACAGAAAAAACAACAAAAAAAATAATCAAGAAAAAGATTGATATGCCGTAAAACAGAAAAAACAACAAAAAAAATAATCAAGAAAAAGATTGATATGCCGTAAAACAGAAAAAAACAACAAAAAAATAATCAAGAAAAAGATTGATATGCCGTAAAACAGAAAAAAACAACAAAAAACTAATCAAAAAAAAGATTGATATGCCGTAAAACAGAAAAAACAACAAAAAAAAATCCAAAAAAGATTGATATGCCGTAAAACAGAAAAAACAACAACAAAAATAATCAAGAAAAAGATTGATATGCCGTAAAACAGAAAAAAACAACAAAAAATAATCAAGAAAAAGATTGATATGCCGTAAAACAGAAAAAAACAACAAAAAAAATAATCAAGAAAAAGATTGATATGCCGTAAAACAGAAAAAAACAACAAAAAAAATAATCAAGAAAAAGATTGATATGCCGTAAAACAGAAAAACAACAAAAAAATAATCAAGAAAAAGATTGATATGCCGTAAAACAGAAAAAACAACAAAAAAAATAATCAAGAAAAAGATTGATATGCCGTAAAACAGAAAAAAACAACGAAAAAAATAATCAAGATTGATATGCCGTAAAACAGAAAAAAACAACAAAAAAATCAAAAAAAGATTGATATGCTGTAAAACAGAAAAAAACAACAAAAAAAATAATCAAGAAAAAGATTGATATGCCGTAAAACAGAAAAAACAACAAAAAAAAATAATCAAGAAAAAGATTCATATGCCGTAAAACAGAAAAAAACAACAAAAAAAATAATCAAGAAAATGATTGATATGCCGTAAAACAGAAAAAAACAACAAAAAAAAATAATCAAGAAAAAGATTGATATGCCGTAAAACAAAACAACAAAAAAAATAATCAAGAAAAAGATTGATATGCCGTAAAACAGAAAAAACAACAAAAAAAATAATCAAGAAAAAGATTAATATGCCGTAAAAAGAAAAAACATAAACAAAAAAAATAATCAAGAAAAAGATTGATATGCCGTAAAACAGAAAAAAACAACAAAAAAAATAATCAAGAAAAAGATTGATATGCCGTAAAACAGAAAAAACAAAAACAAAAAAATAATCAAAAAAAAGATTGATATGCCGTAAAAAGAAAAGAAAAAAAAAAAAAATAATCAAAAAAAAGATTGATATGCCGTAAAAAGAAAAAACAAAAACAAAAAAAATAATGCAAAAAAGATTGATATGCCGTAAAACAAAAAACAACAAAAAAAATAATCAAGAAAAAGATTGATATGCCGTAAAACAAAAAAACAAAAAGCAACTGATGTAGTTTAATAAACGTGACCTTAAAAACGTTCAAAAATCAATTCTTTTAAAAACTTTGAACAAGAAAGTTTTTTTTTTTTTGTTTTTTTTTTTAAATGACCCATCTGTTGCAGACGGTCACAGCTTTGAAGCGAATCAACTCGAATTGCTTTGGTCTTCTTTTTATTTTGTTATCTGTTCAGGACGATCTTTTCGTTACAATGTTGAATTGATTAACTTACAGATTCATTCACATGACCTGCCTTTCTTTGCGGCTGGGAATATCATCAACTTTTGTAAGAAACAATGGCGTTTTTTAAATCAATCTTACGGATATTTTTTTTCCCAAACCAATGCTGCAGCTAACAAAAGTACAAAGATGAATACTCAAGTTTATTTCTTGTTTGTTTCACAGCATATCAACCCTTTTCAGGTTAATTTCTGTTTCACGACATGTCAACCCTTTTCAGGTTAATTTCTGTTTCACGACATGTCAACCCTTTTCAGGTTAATTTCTGTTTCACGACATGTCAACCCTTTTCAGGTTAATTTCTGTTTCACGACATGCCCCCCCCCAAAAAAAAACGCTTTGGATTGGAACAAAAATAGAAATTACCTTAGTCTAAAAGGATTTCTTCTTCACTGAGATGGTATACAAAAGGTGAAATGTAGTATGAGAACAGATACTACACTTTTGCTCTTAACCAAAAAGCCAATTTTTAGTTCGGTTGCTTTGAGTTATTTAATGCTGAATCCAGTCATTCTGGGTAAAAGTTTTTTCTGTTTCAAAATCTTTAATACCTTCAAATATTTATTCATGATGTTTGGTTTGGTTGGGTTTATTTTTGGATGAAAATCGCTCCAGACGAGGCATGAAGCTACTTGATGTAAGGAGCTAAAAAAAAAAATACTATTTCAAGTTTAAAAACTAGCCAACGATAAGTGTTAGATGGATAGATTCCGACCCAGAAAATAGCAATTCTTCCCCCTTTGTCACAAACATCGCTCATGGAATGTGAGGACTAAAGGACAAAATAAGGGATATCGACCCTTTTCTGTTGGACATTCATGATTGAAACTTGGTGATCAAGTCAAACATAGACTGAAGTTTACAGAGCGTTACGGAGCCCTCCAAAAAGGAGCACACTCCTTTTTGCTGGAGTGAAGGAGAGGAGGGCTCATTTTATGTGGAGCAGGAGTGAAGCGGGAGCAACTCCATTTGGAACTAAAGAGCGGTGGTTTTATCGCTCCGTGATCCTCGCTCCAAAATTATTTGATTTTTTTTTCTTTTAAACAATAGTTTTTTTATTCAGCAATAAAAAGGAAAATAAAATTTGACCTGATATTTTTTCAACTCCCAAGGTCTAGGCCAGATATTTTGTATGAAATTTTAAGACATTAAATGGACCTCTGAATTGTTTATTGACAATTTATTGATATTTTTGGGGCAACTTATGAAAAATATTTTTTTATTCAATCATTAAAAAATAAACTTCATTGGGTTTTTTTTTCGCCCCAAATTGTACTATAGAAAAAAAATGGATAAATCGATTTGTTTGAAAGTACTTGCGCGTTTCTCTGTTATAAATAATAATATACATTATACAATATAGTTACGTACGTAAAACAAACCAATATTAAACAACAACACGACGAGTAATGTTGCCCTGGCTGTCTCTCCTCTTCCAGAGAAATGGTTTCTTTAAAAAGAAAATAATCACTAATAATGTTTAAAAGTAAAACTTTATTTACTTAAAACAAATCTAAATTCCCTTCCAAAATAAATAGAAAAAATATCGGGTCAAATTTTCCTTTCCTGAAAAAAAAGGTTGTTAATGTAATGAAAATTAAAATTGTTTTAAAATACTTCAGGGATTTTTCTATTTCTATTTTATACCTCAGGAAACGAAAATTTACGTATAATCCTATACTTCGTCCGACATGTTCTCCTATAACTCTCAAAATATTAGCGAGATTTTGTCAAAAATTATCTTACGGTCTTACACTTAAAGTGACATCCCAACCCATATCGATGAGATCCTTTGACGGCCACCCCTATCCGTCGACCATTCATTGGCAGAATAGAACGTTTATGAAAGAAGGTACATTTTCATTATGGAGCGCTGAAAAAGAGCCGCTCCTTTTTTATAGGAGTTGGACCAGGAGCAGCTCCTTTTTTGAACATGGGGAGCGTGAGAGGAGCCAGCTCCAATTTAGGGCGTTGAAGCAGGAGCAGGAGCAGCTCCAAAAGTAGGGGAGTGCGTAAAGCCCTGGAAGTTTATTTGTACCAAATATGATTGGATTGCAGAGAAGATGGTGAATTTTATTAATTTATTTTGTGTAGTAACTCTGTATTTTCTGAATAGTCTGTGAATGATAGATTCTATTTGACCCTTAGATGGTACTTCCACTCCTCTGGGTCTGAGTGGACCTCGGAGTAATGGCTACTAAGGGGTCATTCCACACTCCCCAAAGTTCTCAAATTAGGGTTCGTAACTACCGGATTCACTTTAAGATCATACCCAAGACTAAACATTATATAGTCATAGTTAATTTTGCCATACTTCATGGGTTGGGAAGGTAGAAGACTTTTGTTTCATCAATGAATGTCTTCTTGTCTCCTTTAAAACATATCAGTCGATATTCTGTTTGAAAAATAAAATTGTATTGTAGATGAACACCCTTCGTTATCCCCCCCCCCAATAATGAACACCCATCGTTATCACCCCCCCCCCTCCCAAAGTAAGAACAAAATGAGATTGTACTTTTTTTTTTTTTTTTAAAGCGATTATGAGTGAATACCCTGGGCTCCCTAGGTTGGGAAATTGGTCGTGGTGCAGGCAGAATTGAAAAATTCATCTCAATTTCAGACTTTGTTTTGTCATTGACTAATCTGATCATCATCATCATCGTCAACACCGTCACCATCATCATCGTCAACACGATCACCATCATCATCGTCAACACCACCATCATCATCATCGTCAACACCATCATCATCATCGTCAACACCACCATCATCATCATCGTCAACACCACCATCATCATCATCGTCAACACCACGATCACCATCATCATCGTCAACACCACCATCATCATCATCGTCAACACCACCATCATCATCATCGTCAACACCACCATCATCATCATCATCGTCAACACCACCATCATCATCATCGTCAACACCAACACCATCGTCAACACCAACACCATCATCATCGTCGTCAACACCATCGTCGCCAACACCATCGTCGTCAACACCACCACCATCATCAACCTGTTTATTTATTGAGTCAGGCCACAATTAATCCTCTGATGAGGGTGGGGCCTTGTTGTCCAGTCTCGATCTAAGTCTTCCTCTCCATTCTTGTCTTTGGTGAGGCTCGACGGAATCCATACCCATGGCTCTCCTTTCACGTTTGATCACGTCCTCCCGAGAAAACTTGGTTCTGCCAGAGTAATCAAAAAAATCAAAAAGAAAAAAGAAAAAAATGTGTTGTTGAAATTGAAGAGAATTTACTCATTTTCCGCACACTACACTAACCTCTAAGCTCGTTTGTGATACCTGGTAACAGCCGTCGTTTGCGTCGAAGTGTCGTATGAGCTTGAACTAGTTTCTGCAAGAAAACCGGTTTCGAAGTTCGAAGCAACTCTTTTGTTTGCTGTTCACGAAAATAAAACCTTTCCGTACATAATTTTTTTCAAATGAGATAATTTCTAATGACAAGATGATTGGCACAATATGAACCATTTTTTTTTCTTTTTTTTTTTTTTTTGTCATAAAAAAATGACAACGAAAGAAAAGACAAGTAAAACTGTGACCCAGTTTCTTTTGTTCGTATGTTGTCTTTTCGTGCGATAATTTCTAGTATTGAAGACACGAGCGGAAACTTTGTAAACTCCCCTGATGTTTATTTATTTCCTCGGACTATTCTCCTCATTAATATTATTGTTTAAGTCTTATTAGTGGATAGAGTAAGTATGTGTGTAGATAAAAGATATAAGAGGCAACTAATATCTTTAATTAGTGAACATCCGGATGAAAATTAAGCTCAATATACTGGATAGAGCATTAATAACATTAAGTAAAGTGAAAGAATAAAATAAAGTGCGAATCAAATTTTATTAGCATTCAATGTTCAAGCACTTTAAAGTACTTTGCCTGAACATTGAATTCTAATAAAATTTGATTCGCACCTTATTTTATTCTTTCACTTTATCTAGTGCTATTAACGCTCTATCCAGTATATTGAGCTTTATTTTTATCCGGATGTTCACTAATTAAAGATATTAGTTGCCTCTTATATCTTTTGTTGTATTAACTTTTTATATATATATATATATATATATATATATATATATATATATTTATAGAGATAGAAGAAAGAAGAGTGATAAATATGCGACGATTGTCCAAATTTATTTCAAATTTCAATTGTTCAATGCAAGGTGTATTCAGTAATAAATATATAAATATATATATATATTTATATTAATATATATAAATACAGGGTGTCTCAAAAAAATGTACTCACTCGTAGAATGACGAGAAAACTTTTATTTATGAACATAGAGTGAAATGAAATAGCATCGAATACATGAGGCAGATGTAATTGAAGAATCATGTTCGCAAATGTTCAAACTGATGACCATTATTGTTCAAACAAAGCTGATAACGCGCACCAAGGGATTCGCAAACATCTCATCATTCTAAGAGTGAGTACATTTTTTTGAGACACCCTGTATATATATATTTATATATATATATATATATATATATATATATATATATATATATATATATATATTTACATTTTTCACTTAGAAGATAGTTTATTCAGTGAAGACCGGGATTAGGCCAATAAAAATAAGCTCGATGATACTCGATTACAGGGTACAGAGCATTTATATGTGATTTTATTTATATATATATATATTATATATTAGTATTTCATGTATCCACATAAAACTTTATAAGGAGATATCATTTTTTTTTTTTTTTTATGTATCAATTTTCAGTATTTATTTCAACAGTGTGTATTTAGGCAGCATTTTCTCATTTATGCAAACATTGTTAAAAATGACAGAATTCGTCTGTTTAATTATACCTTTTTTTATTTTTTTTATTTTTCTGATTGTCTTTTTTGTATTACGGTAAAAAAAAATAATAAATGTCCCATAGGTTTCACGGACGTTTTCGATTCTTCATTGAATCATCCTTAGGTTTCAAAAGCAAATGAACAACTTTACTTTATATATGTAAATATAGTGATAAAATCACGAAGATCTAGAGAAACAAAAAAATTTTAAAAATCTGATTTGCACTGAAACAAATTCCTTCAGTTTACCCAAGGTGGGCTTACGTCTTTTGACGCAAATCGCGTCCGAATTACTCGACTGAAAAGATCTAGCAATCTTTGCCAAAAGCCTATGTGCATATTCTAGGTTTCCAGTAAGTACTGGCCAAAACCAAGAGTTGTTGGCTCGTTTCAAGTTTACCAATTCCATGACTGTAGCTGATCGACCTGCAATTTCTCCCCTCTGGTATGTGTTACTTAATTATACAGTCTTTGGAACGTCTGAACGATGTATCTATAGTTTTGATATATTATATATATATATATATATAATACTTATAGTTGCATTCCAATGATCATAGGAAAAATCAACCCAAAAATCATAATTTTCATATTCACTTCAATTCCCTTTATTTTCATATTTCGTTGAATACCTGTATTTTTAATTCTTCTGACAAACAAAACAATTTTTATTTTTTCAATTTTTTTTTTTTTTTTTTTTTTTTTTTTTTTCAAAATTACAAATATTTTCTTATGCGTGTTTCACAGCAAGATCAAGTGAAAATAAAAAAATCTTGCAAAAAATAAAACTTTTAATCTAAGCTTTTTTTTTTTTTTTTTTTTTTTTCAATTGTTTTAAATTTGACCATGTGACTTCCCGGTTTTAAATTTTTCTTTTTCCTTCTTTTCACTCTTTCTTAAGGTCAAAAACTCATTGTGTTTTTACCTCAAGTATGCTGGTGAGTCCCTTGGGTATAGACTTTTTAAAATATAAAAAGTCAACCCATCTGGATGTAACCGTGGTACAATTCTAATATATGTAACAGTTTTCAAATAAATTATATATATATATATATATATATATATATATATATAGTAATCCGGTTAAAGTTTCTACTCACAGAATAAAAATCCAGAGAATCCTTACTGTGGTTATATAAGAGTGCTCAATAATAAATAGAGCCGTTTAATGGGTATAAAGACTTATGTATACAAACATTATTTTGTCTACACATTTGCAAAACCTGTTTCAGTCACAGCTATAGGATAGCTGGACTTCATGAAGGTGAACGTCTCTTCTTTACAGTTTCTATAGTCATTCATGCTGTTTCACTGTATCACAGCTCTTAAGTGTGTCTAGACAAGCAAGTTTATATGCATATATATATATATAAATATATTTTAAAGAAAGATGAAGATAAAAAATTGCATAAAATTACATAAAGTTAATACAAATTTTATTACATCGAAAATTCAGATGCAAGGAGTTACATTAATCCTTAAACCATGGTTTTTCAAAGAAAAGATCTATGAAAGGGTATCCAGACATAAGTCGTCCGTTATATTTAACAATACTTGCATTCAAGAAAGGATGCTGCCTAGACATATATATATATATATAAATTCCCGAAACAGTTTTTCATGGTAAACAACTGATGATCCCTTAAAATAGTGTTAGAAACTAACTAATATAATAACTGTAAAAAATAAATTGACTTACATGAGTGATTTTCCACTGGAAGACTTGAGACTATAAGTTATATATTTTTTTTTTTTTTTATATAGTTTTAATGGTTGAGAAACTTCCGAGACTATATATATATCTAACAGCTGGCGTGACTGGAGATTGAACACTATTAAACACGCACTAAAGTAAAAAAAAAAAGTATATGACATAATTGTCGCTTACTTACCCGCACCAAAAGAGAAAATGAATATCTACATAAAACAAATTAGTGAATGTTTATCTGACAAATGACAGCAGCTGTTAAGTATATTATTACCTTTGATGTATTGGTCTAATTAACAGTGTGCAATTAGCTACTTCATATGCATGTATTATTTATGTCTGTGTGTGTGTGTGTGTGTGTGTGTATATATATATATATATATTTATGATTACGGCACAATCACGTTGACACCGGTTCCCGTTAGATCACCGAAGTTAAGCGACGTCGAGCCTGGCCAGTACTGAATGGGTGACCATTTGGGAATACCAGGTGCTGTATGTGCTCTCTGCTTATCTCGGCATTGTTTCCAGCCGTCTTGAACTGCTTGCCATTGGAATCAAGCAGTGCTGACTCAGGAGAGGTGTTGTTGATGATTGCGCAACCCTTGCTTCACAATTACACATGCGGCGGGGCACTTATACGTCGAAATGTATAATACAAAGGAACGTTGTGTGTCAAGCTAAAAGTAAAAAAACTACGAAACAAATACCCACAAAGTTGGTATATTCTTGAACGGCGATGTCTTGGATGAATAATATCTCAAATTTAGTAGAAAAAGAAAAAATTCATTCTTTGAGGGTTCAACTGGACCAGGTTTTGTTGGGGGGTAGGGGTGTCGGTTTTTCAGGCATTTTCAATCTTATGTGCTTGATGTCAGAGCTTCAATTGTTTTAAATTTGACCATGTGACTTCCCGGTTTTAAATTTTTCTTTTTCCTTCTTTTCACTCTTTCCCAAGGTCAAAAACTCATTGTGTTTTTACCTCAAGTATGCTGATGAGTCCCTTGGGTATAGACTTTTTAAAATATAAAAAGTCAACCCATCTGGATGTAACCGTGGTACAATTCTAAAATATGTAACAGTTTTCAAATAAATTATATATATATTTAGTAGAAAAAAAAAAATTCATTCTTTGAGGGTTCAACTGGACCAGGTTTTGTTGGGGATGGGGGTGTTGGTTTTTCAGGCATTTTCAATCTTATATGCTTGATGTTAGAGCTTTAAACACTCGTGATACCGAGCGAAATTATTAGAAAAAAAAAGTCGAAGAAAAATTATTTTGATTTTTTAACAAAAAATATCTGCATCTAACACATGTTTTTTTAAAGGCATTTTGGCCTTTTTCTCTAAATTAAAAAAAAAATGAACTTGCCCAAATTATATATATATATATATATATATATATATACACAGGGTGGGCAAAAATAAGGGTCCTATTTTTAAAAATTCATAACTTTTTTATTTATTGATTTTTTTTTTTTTTTTTTTTTTTTTTTAATTTTTTTTTTTTTAGAATAAGTAAAGGACCCCTTCCGAAGCAAGCATGAGCCGTATTAGCCCTAAGGAACGTACCCTCATTTAGAAAACATTATTTTTGCTTAAAAAACTCAAAACAGTGTAAAAAACAATACTTTAGTTTTTGTAAGTTTTAAGAAGTGTTTTTCGGCTAAAATTTGTTTTGTTTATTTCAAAAAATCTCGGAAGGGTCAGTCTACACACACATAAAGTTTGGTGAGTTTAACTTTTATTTTGTGAAAGTTATTCAAATTCAAGTTATTCAAATTTAAAGATAGGACCCTTATTTTGGTCCACCCTGTATATATATAAATAAATATAAGCAGATTGACAACATCTTTGAAGCACCCATGAAGATGTATTTAAATGAAATTTTGAAAATCAACACATGGTGCAATTTAAATTTAAAAAATCATAACAAAAGCTTGCAAAAAAGAAAAAAAAAATTAAATTGCACAATTGGTTTAAAAATTTTTACTTAAATACGTTTTCATGGGTGCTTCAAAGATCTTGTCAATTTCCTTATTCAAAAAGCGCCAAACACTCCACTTATTCTGACGTCTTTTAAAACTTGACATGTTTTTTTGCCTCTACCGTGATTCGACCCCCTCAGGGTTAATACTATCAAAATGAGGAAGAAGAAAAGAAAAAAAAAAGGATCAAGACTAGAATAAGGACCCCAGATCATTAACACAAGACGCGGGACATGTTTTGGAATCACCGGTTGACCTCGCAATACACGTGGTCTCTATTTACAAAACACTTGTAAATAAATCTTTTATTATTTTAATAAATGCAGTATATTTCGGAATTTTTTTTCTTTTAACATGTTAATATTTATTTTAAGGCAGAGAGTCCATAAATAAAACAAATAAAATATTAACATGTTTTCAAAAAATCTATGAGACAGTCTCACCTGACAAAGTTGTTTTACAATGAAAGCTCGCAAAAAAAAAAAAAATTGTTCATTTAAATTGTACCATGTGTTGGTTTTCAAAATTTCACTTAAATATATATATGACTGACAAAGACATTCCATAAATTTCTAGATAGTACCCTAACCACGACAAATCACACCATGGGGGAAAATCTATCTTAATGATGCTACCTCACAAAAATAAAAGTAAATATGATATCGGTTGTGTCATCGGTTCAGGAGCTCAGCTCGCAGGTGGTAGGCTCGACTCGCCGTATTTGAATCCTGATGAAGCTCTCCTGCCTGTTTCACTCATAGCTTTGACAAAGGTACAAATCGAGCTTTTCTGTCTCGTTATTCATGAAATAGTAGGGTAGTCTCGTCTCTAGAACGTCGGGAAGGGCAACTATCTTAAGAGAAGGAAACCTTCATTTGCAGAACTCTTTATTTATGTCTAAAACGTTTGTGTGATGTTGTGGAAGTTGTAAATTTGTTCAGTGGCTTAGGGTTAGCTGACAGGAGAGGAACAATTACATCCACTGTCTTAGGGTTTAGGTCAGGGTTAGGGTATATTAAAAAGGGTTAGGTGACTATTACTAATGGAGATTTGGTATCTGTCTGTTTGAAGCCAAACTATACTATTACTTTCATTACTAATGGAGATTTGGTATCTGTCTGTTTGAAGCCAAACTATACTATTACTTTCATTACTAATGGAGATTTAGTATCTGTCTGTTTGAAGCCAAACTATACTATTACTTTCATTACTAATGGAGATTTGGTATCTGTCTGTTTGAAGCCAAACTATACTATTACTTTCATTACTAATGGAGATTTGGTATCTGTCTGTTTGAAGCCAAACTATACTATTACTTTCATTACTAATGGAGATTTGGTATCTGTCTGTTTGAAGCCAAACTATACTATTACTTTCATTACTAATGGAGATTTGGTATCTGTCAGTCTGAAACCGAAACTATACTATTACTTCTAGTAATTGTACTATCTTTTCATGTTCAATTCTGTTTACTATATTAGCTTAGACTAATTTATTAATTTCAATGCTAAATTCATTGGTTATAGTGTACTATCTCTTCTGTTGATACCCTCCTTCCAGGCATTACCTCCTTCTTGTGGAGGGGTTTATGTAGTATATGTTCATTCGTCATTATACCATCCTCCCAAGCATTGTCTCCTCCTTTGCAGAGGGGCAGTGTAGTATGCATTTGTTCATTATGATGCCATCCTCCCAGGGATTACCTTCTCCTTTTTTAAAGGGAGAGGGGTGTTGATAAGCTAGCGTAAGCATATAATTGGAATTGTGTTGATTTATTACAGGTTGTGCTAAGTACGTGTCGGTCGGCTTCATGTTTTGCTCAATGTTGAACTGTCGGATGTAGGACAGCCCGCTTATATAGCGAGGCTTCAATCTGTAATGATTCACAGCTAAGTGAGAACGTTATGTTCTATCCGTTGAATCCATTGCGTATTGTTCGAAAGATTATTTGTCCTCGTGTTACTTTGCGTATCATGTGTGATAGCGCGTGGTTTATCTTGGTCAACTTTGATGATGCTTTCAAAGCTGACAATCGTGTCCATTGTATCGATGGACTGATTCATCATCATCATCATCATCCTCCTCCATTTTATCGTCATTTCCCTTGATCAGGAGTCTGACGTTTTCTTCACCCTGTAAGTTGAGCCACAAATTCGCTGACTTGAACCCCATGCAGAGGGGTAACCCTCTCCTCCCCAAAACGAGGCCACCTGTTGGCCGTGGATGGCGACTCATGATGCCTTAGGACGGGATCCTGGTGGCTACGCATTTGTCCACATCGGCCCTTACTTCAGCTAGACGGGAGTTCAGAGAGGCTCGATCCGATCAATCAGCTGATCACGTCGTGACCTAGCATGTATATGAGGCCTGTTTAAAACGTATCTGACCATAAGCCAGAAAAAATATTTCAAATACGTGATGGGGTTGGGACCCTAATCCCCTTCAAAGTAGGCTCCTTGGTGTTCATCTCCGCTGTCGCATTCCACATTATCTCTTTTTTCACAATCTCTCAACAACAGCTGCACTCTGGGCAGTTTGTAGCCTGCCAGAATGCTAGTCACTCTCCGCTGATGTGCGGCCATTTTTGAATCGGTTGAACCACGCCTTAATTTGTGTTACACCCATCGCATCTTCTCCAAACACCTGAATTTAACGCGACGGCGGAGATGAACACCATTCCAAAAGAAAACTTCCCGAGGTGTTTCCGGCAGTGGATGGATCGGTGAGCTAAGTGTGTGCAAGCGCAAGGGGCCTACTTTGAAGGGGATTAGGGTCCCAACCTCGTCACGTATTTGAAATATTTTTTCTGGTCTAAGGTCGGATACTGTTTTAGACAGGCCTCGTATGTTCATCTTCAATATTATTCGATTTTTCCTTTTTATTTTATTTTTTCTCCCCAAATAAATACTAGAAGGCGGTGGTTGAGGGTCAATCACGTTGAGAATAAAGAAGATTATCAATGCCAAAGAGTAATGTTTCCAAAGAGTAATGTTTTTCTGGGATTAATGTTTTTTCTTGGAGTGATGCCTCCTTCTCTCAGTAAAATTCCATTCTAAGAGTAATGTTCCCACTTTCACTGAAATTTCCTTCTAAGAGCAATGTCTTCTGGTGATCTAAGAGCAATGTCTTCCGGTGATCTAAGGGCATTGTCTTCCGGTGATCTAAGGGCATTGTCTTCCGGTGATCTAAGGGCAATGTCTTCCGGTGATCTAAGAACATTGTCTTCTGGTGATCTAAGAGCATTGTCTTCCGGTGATCTAAGGGCATTGTCTTCCGGTGATCTAAGGGCATTGTCTTCCGGTGATCTAAGGGCAATGTCTTCCGGTGATCTAAGAGCATTGTCTTCCGGTGATCTAAGAGCATTGTCTTCCGGTGATCTAAGAGCATTGTCTTCCGGTGATCTAAGAGCATTGTCTTCCGGTGATCTAAGAGCATTGTCTTCCGGTGATCTAAGAGCATTGTCTTCCGGTGATCTAAGAGCATTGTCTTCCGGTGATCTAAGAGCATTGTCTTCCGGTGATCTAAGAGCATTGTCTTCCGGTGATCTAAGGGCAATGTCTTCCGGTGATCTAAGGGCAATGTCTTCCGGTGATCTAAGGGCAATGTCTTCCGGTGATCTAAGGGCATTGTCTTCCGGTGATCTAAGGGCATTGTCTTCCGGTGATCTAAGGGCATTGTCTTCCGGCGGTGATCTAAGGGCATTGTCTTCCGGTGATCTAAGGGCAGTGTCTTCCGGTGATCTAAGGGCAGTGTCTTCCGGTGATCTAAGGGCATTGTCTTCCGGTGATCTAAGGGCAATGTCTTCCGGTGATCTAAGGGCAATGTCTTCCGGTGATCTAAGGGCAATGTCTTCCGGTGATCTAAGGGCATTGTCTTCCGGTGATCTAAGGGCATTGTCTTCCGGTGATCTAAGGGCATTGTCTTCCGGTGATCTAAGGGCATTGTCTTCCGGTGATCTAAGGGCATTGTCTTCCGGTGATCTAAGGGCAATGTCTTCCGGTGATCTAAGGGCAATGTCTTCCGGTGATCTAAGGGCAATGTCTTCCGGTGATCTAAGGGCAATGTCTTCCGGTGATCTAAGGGCAATGTCTTCCGGTGATCTAAGGGCATTGTCTTCCGGTGATCTAAGAGCATTGTCTTCCGGTGATCTAAGGGCAATGTCTTCCGGTGATCTAAGGGCAATGTCTTCCGGTGATCTAAGGGCAATGTCTTCCGGTGATCTAAGAGCATTGTCTTCCGGTGATCTAAGAGCATTGTCTTCCGGTGATCTAAGGGCAATGTCTTCCGGTGATCTAAGGGCAATGTCTTCCGGTGATCTAAGGGCAATGTCTTCCGGTGATCTAAAGGCAATGTCTTCCGGTGATCTAAGGGCATTGTCTTCCGGTGATCTAAGGGCATTGTCTTCCGGTGATCTAAGGGCATTGTCTTCCGGTGATCTAAGGGCATTGTCTTCCGGTGATCTAAGGGCATTGTCTTCCGGTGATCTAAGGGCAATGTCTTCCGGTGATCTAAGAGCATTGTCTTCCGGTGATCTAAAGGCATTGTCTTCCGGTGATCTAAGGGCATTGTCTTCCGGTGATCTAAGGGCATTGTCTTCCGGTGATCTAAGGGCATTGTCTTCCGGTGATCTAAGGGCATTGTCTTCCGGTGATCTAAAGGCAATGTCTTCCGGTGATCTAAAGGCATTGTCTTCCGGTGATCTAAGGGCATTGTCTTCCGGTGATCTAAGGGCATTGTCTTCCGGTGATCTAAGGGCATTGTCTTCCGGTGATCTAAGGGCATTGTCTTCCGGTGATCTAAGGGCATTGTCTTCCGGTGATCTAAGGGCAATGTCTTCCGGTGATCTAAGAGCAATGTCTTCCGGTGATCTAAGAGCATTGTCTTCCGGTGATCTAAAGGCATTGTCTTCCGGTGATCTAAGGGCATTGTCTTCCGGTGATCTAAGGGCATTGTCTTCCGGTGATCTAAGGGCATTGTCTTCCGGTGATCTAAGGGCATTGTCTTCCGGTGATCTAAGGGCATTGTCTTCCGGTGATCTAAGGGCATTGTCTTCCGGTGATCTAAGGGCAATGTCTTCCGGTGATCTAAGGGCATTGTCTTCCGGTGATCTAAGGGCATTGTCTTCCGGTGATCTAAGGGCAATGTCTTCCGGTGATCTAAGGGCATTGTCTTCCGGTGATCTAAAGGCAATGTCTTCCGGTGATCTAAAGGCATTGTCTTCCGGTGATCTAAGGGCATTGTCTTCCGGTGATCTAAGGGCATTGTCTTCCGGTGATCTAAGGGCATTGTCTTCCGGTGATCTAAGGGCAATGTCTTCCGGTGATCTAAGAGCATTGTCTTCCGGTGATCTAAAGGCATTGTCTTCCGGTGATCTAAGGGCATTGTCTTCCGGTGATCTAAGGGCAATGTCTTCCGGTGATCTGAGGGCATTGCCTTCTTGGAAAATAAATAACTATGCTACCTATGGAATTATATTTGACAACTTTATTATTGCAAACAACCCAAAACTGGTGCGATTAGTTTTTGGTTTGAGGAATTGTCGGAGTCTTTTCCCAATATTCTCAAGAAGCAATGTATTCTAGGAATTTAAATAATTATCCTACGTATAGAATTAGATTTGACAACTTTATTCGGACGGCATTAAACAACCCATAGATGGTTGATATAAACCAAACCAAGCTGATGTTTTCTGACAGCCTGGAATTTCAGTCTTGGAGACTGGAATTCCAGGCTATCAGAAAACGTCAGTTTGGTTTATATCAACCAGCTCAGTGGTCTTGAGGATAGATTCCGTTCAAATTCCACCGTCTAAGATATGTGTTGATGGAGACATGGTTTAATCGAAACTTTCAAAATAATTAATGGAATTTCTAACAATGTTAGTCCTTTAAAAAAATGTATTTCTCCTAGTTTAATACTAATGGAGATTTGGTATCTGTCTGTTTGAAGCCAAACTATACTATTACTTTCATTACTAATGGAGATTTGGCTGGTGATACCAGATCAGGCTGCCCTGTGGCTCCCTGAGACGAAATTCACCTACATTGACGTTTTTTTTTTTTTTTTTTTTTTTTTTTTTTGTAAAACTTAATTATGTTCTACAAAACCAAAAACAAAAACAACAGCCCCTCTCCCTTTCTCCCTCCCCTTTTTTATTTTATTTTTAGAACTTGAAGCATAAATCTTTTACTATAATGACCAGATTCGGCATTAAATAACCCAAAAAGGGTTGAAATGCCGTAAAACAAAACTACCAAACTAATGGAGATTTGGTATCTGTCTGTTTGAAGCCGGACCATACTATTACTTCTATTAATTGTACTATCTTTTAATGCTCAGTTCGGTTTAGCATACTATTCCTATCACTAATACCTGGTGCTACCAGATCAGGCTTCCTGACGTAAAATGCACCAAACATTGATGTTATCGTTTTTTTCCTTTCCCTTTGCAAAACTCAATCATGTTCTGCAAAGCTAAAAACAAAAACATTTTTTCGCTACAAAAAACCCCAAATCAAACACCATGAATAAATATTTGAAGACGTAAAGAACTTGAAGCACAAAAACTTTTACCAAAATGACCGGATTCGGCATTAAATAACCCGAAAAGGGTTGATATGCCGTAAAACAACCAAACCTAATAGAGACTAGACCCTCTGGGCCGAGACAGTTTGTCTAGTATATATATATATATATATATATATATACACGGGCCAAAATTCTAGTGTATATCCTATATTAAATAGTGTTTAACGCCCATATGTAGTTAAATAAAATAAATTGTTTTGGACTATTAAAAGAATTCCCAACGCTATTGCTAAATGTTAAACCATACACCCATTTATTTATTTTTTATTATCGCTTATGTTTGAATTCATGTTTTGAAACATGACGTAAATCATAAATCTATGACGTCACATCAAAGTTATAATTATTTTGTTACGATAATTTTTTTAAGATCTATTTATAAGAAAATCTCAATAGCTCAGTTCGAAGAACATCAGACTGAAGATATCAAGGTTTCGGTTTCGATTTCCGGTCATGGTGTCCGCTTTATTATTTGTTGGGGATTTATTATTTAGTATTGATGTAATATTTTCCATTTCTTAAAGAAGTTAAGATATTTCGATATTGAAATGTATTTCTTATGTTAAAAAAACGCACAGACAAAATGACCCTTATATATTGAGTGTCTGAAGCCGAACCTATACTATTACTTCTATTGACTGTACTATTGTACAGTATTTTAATGTTCAGTTTAGTATGTTATTTCAGAACAATGTACTATCTTTATAATGGGGGGGGGGTTAGTGTAGTATTTGTTCTGCTGTCATACCTTCCTCCCAGGCATTACCTCTTTTTCTTTTCTTTTTTTTTTTTTTTTTGATGGGAAATAGTGTAGTATCTATTGATATCATGAGACCATCCTCCCAGGCATTACCTCCTCTTTTCAGGAAGGGGGTTGTGTAGTATATGTTCGTTCGTTCGTCGTGATATCATCTTCTAAAGCATTACGTCCTCCTTTGGGGGCGGGGGAAGTGTAGTATATGTTTATTCATCATCATAGCATCCTCTCAGGGAGTACCTTCTCCTTTTTTAGGGTAATGGGGGGGGTGATATACTCACTAAAATCTGGTCGCATATTTTTTCTAGTTCTGGAAAGTTTTATAGTTAACCAAAGGTAGGTCTGCGGGTTTGATGTCTAACCGAAGGTAGTTTGCGGGTCTGGTAGCCGTCGAAAGGTAGCCTGCGGGTCTGGTAGCCGTCCGAAAGGTAGCCTGCCGGTCTGGTAGTCTGCCGGTCTGGTAGCCGTCCGAAAGGTAGCCTGCCGGTCTGGTAGCCGTCCGAAAGGTAGCCTGCCGGTCTGGTAGCCGTCCGAAAGGTAGCCTGCCGGTCTGGTAGCCTGCCGGTCTGGTAGCCGTCCGAAAGGTAGCCTGCCGGTCTGGTAGCCTGCGGGTCTGGTAGCCGTCCGAAAGGTAGCCGTCCGAAAGGTAGCCTGCCGGTCTGGTAGCCGTCCGAAAGGTAGCCTGCCGGTCTGGTAGCCTGCGGGTCTGGTAGCCGTCTGAAAGGTAGCCTGCCGGTCTGGTAGCCGTCCGAAAGGTAGCCTGCCGTCCGAAAGGTAGCCTGCCGGTCTGGTAGCCGTCCGAAAGGTAGCCTGCCGGTCTGGTAGCCGTCCGAAAGGTAGCCTGCCGGTCTGGTAGCCGTCCGAAAGGTAGCCTGCCGGTCTGGTAGCCGTCCGAAAGGTAGCCTGCCGGTCTGGTAGCCGTCCGAAAGGTAGCCTGCCGGTCTGGTAGCCGTCCGAAAGGTAGCCTGCCGGTCTGGTAGCCGTCCGAAAGGTAGCCTGCCGGTCTGGTAGCCGTCCGAAAGGTAGCCTGCCGGTCTGGTAGCCGTCCGAAAGGTAGCCTGCCGGTCTGGTAGCCGTCCGAAAGGTAGCCTGCCGGTCTGGTAGCCGTCCGAAAGGTAGCCTTACGGTCTGGTAGCCGTTATAGAGTTTACTATCTAATCTCAAAGAAAGTTTGCAAATAATATAAATCTTAAGTTATTTTCCACACTGATGATTCCGTTAGGATGAAACGAATACGTATGTGGAAAATAATTTTAAAATATATTTAGTATTAAATAATTATATATATATATATCTCTATATATATATATATATATGTATATATATGTATTTTTATGTAATTATTTTTATTGGTGATTGTAGCGTTCGTTGTTATTTTGCTTACTATTATTTCGATTGTCTCACTTTTCTGCATCTTAATCACTTAGGAAGTGAGACAATCGAAATAATAGTATGCAAAATAACAACGAACGCTACAATCACCAATAAAAATAATTACATGAAAATATATTTAATATTTAGGTGATAAAAATCGTACATATTTCTAGACGAAGCGTCTTGGTCCAGTGGTAGAACGCTGGACTACAGACATCAATATCGAAGGTTCGATCTCTGTCTAAGGTAGCCATGCTGATGACGGCTGTGAGCTAGAAACATGTGCCCATGGATTACTTTTATGTACGTATAAAATAAATAAAAATATATATATATATTTATATATATATATATATATATATATTTATTTTTTATTTTATTATATATATATATATATATATATATGAAGCAATCCAACAAAATATATAAGCGTCAACTAATATCTTATAATTAGTTAAAACATCCGGATAAAAACTGAAGCTCAATATACTGGATAGAGCATTGATATTATAATATAAAATGAAGTAATAAAATAAGGTGTCAACCAAATTTTATTAGAATTCAAAGTTCAAGCAAAGTATCCTTAAGTCCTTAGCTCATGAGTTTTCAAAGACTTCATCAATTATTGACACATTTTGCGACTGGATAACTTTGTCAGCTCCTTCAATTTCTCGTATCTGGACTGGTACTCATCACCTGGATTAATCTTCAGTCAACCCTCTGGATGTCTGTCCTGATTATGTTTTTCAAATTGTATGACCTGGATGGATTGTATAGATTCAACAAAAAAGTATGTTTTTGGGTTGATATATTTGATGTTATGTATTTTTATGTATTTGTGTATATATTTTTATATATTTTCAAAGCGTAATTTTATTACCTGTAGTAGTATAACTGCGGTAATGGTCCTCTGAAGAGAAGAATTATCTTTGAAAACTCATGAGCTAAGGACTTTAAGATACTTTGCTTGAACTTTGAATTCCAATAAAATTTGATTGACACCTTATTTTATTACTTCATTTTATATTATAATATGGCTTAATGTTGTTTCTATTTGACTGAACTTTTTTTCTTTTTTTTTTTTTTTTTTTTTTTTACCCCTTTCCCTCGCTATAATTCTCATAGCATCTTTTTATATTTTTTATACATTACCTCGATATTTGGCTCTGTTGAGCAAGGTACGAAACCGGTCAGCTGCCCTTTCATCTTTTTAATTTCTTAAATTCATTATGAATAATAAATATTGTCTCTTCAATGCGATTTTAAAGTTTTGTACGACAAAGAAAATATTTAAATATATATATATATATATATATTTAAAAAAAACTTATTTACGATGTAAACAATCATTAACTGCTGTATACACCATAAGTACTATTTTCCTTTGTAGCAAATGATATTATTGAAACCCCAATAGATACACCCATGGCTCATTGGTCAACTGACAATTTGCCAGATGGCATCGGTCCACAGACTCACTGGCCCGTTGGGATTTTGTCGTTTCCCGACGGCTCAATCTCAGTGTGTGTGTTTTTGTTTGTTTTTTTTCTTTTGTTGTGTTTATTCTACCTACTGACATAAGTAAATCGCCCCCCCCCCCCACACCTACTCGCGCGCCTCCTGTTAAACTCGTTTACATTCTTTTGTTTAGGATTACATAACAAGTGGGTCAGCCTCCTTGTTTGTAGAGGATTTTATTTGTACTTTGCCGATGAGGCGCGTCTTTCGGCTGTTTGAATGGTTGGTATATTAGTTCTGTAATTGTAGGATTTCAGTCGGAGGCGCCGGTAAACGAAACGAAAAGATTTCTTTACCTATCGGATGAATTATTAATTATTTTACGTGATTTGTGCATCAACACAGTTTTTTAGTATGCAGTCACGTGTGTGTATCTATATGTACGTATGCGCATTTGTATCTGTGCATTTGTATATGTATGTACATATTTGTGTTTATGTATGTACTTGTGTATATGTATGTGCACATATGTGTTTACTTGAAAATAGGAGCCTTTATCAATGCAAGATTAATTTTTTTTTTTTTTTTTTTTTATACTTTAATCTTATTAATTTCGGAATAAAATTCCATCATCAGAGGTGACCAGTATTGTGTCATTTGTTTTTTTTTTTTTGTTTTTTTTCATCGAAAAACACAAAAACAAAAATAAACAAAACTTTTTTCTTTTTGTTTCTTTGATAAAATGTCTTTGTTATGGTGTATCCACGCCGATGTCGTTGGCGGTTATGAATTCAAATTCTGGTTGTAGAACAAAGAAAGCATTGGCGTGCTCGTAGGAAAGAAAAACAATACTGGTCAACTCTGATGATTGAATTTTATTCTGAAATTAATAAGATTAAAGTAAAAAAAAAAATTAAAAAAAAAAAATTAATCTTGCATTGATAAAGGCTTCTATTTTCAATTTTATAATACAGACCCAGCAATGCTTTGAAAATGAACGACCCATTTTATATATATATATATATATATACAATGGTATTTCAAATTCCAATGACCAAATCGTTATTCATATTTTTACTTGCCGAATTTCAAAAAAATAATTCAATGTAACTTTTGACAATTGTTTCGCACAGAAACGAACAACCAGGAATGAACACATAGTTACCAGGATCTTTTGCTACAGAAGATCGCCATATCATTTCCGGAGAAAATCCTCAAGCAAAAAAAAAAAAAATTTTTGTTTTTATGTAATTCCCATCCAAAACCGTTCCCCAAAAGATTCGTTCATAGACGTCCAGTATATTTGAAATAGAATTTTTTTTTTTAAAGTTAGTTAGTACGTAGCACTGATTTATTTAGAATAAAGAACAAATATTGTCTAATTAATGTGGAAGCGAGAAACGCATACACCGAGACAAATTCTCTCTCTCTCTCTCCCTCTCTCTCTCTCCCTCTCTCTCTCTTATATATATATTTATATATATATATTTTTTTTTAATACCTCAAGGGAGAGAACTCTGTCTTACACTTCTTGCATATATACAATGTAGCTGGATGAGAATTCAGATGTGGCCAAAGTATATTTGGATGGTGAAGCTATTGATGCTGTCGAAGTTTTGTAACCTTGATGATACCACTGGAGCACAGGGTGGAGCAGGTGCTAGTGTGATTGCAAGAATTAGGAGTTGATGAAGTAAGTTCAGGGAACTTCTGCCATTATTAACCAACAGAGCGTTACCATTGTCGACCAAGGGAAGAGTCTATCAGGCATGTGTACGCAGCATGATGTATGGAAGTGGAACCTGTCCAATGAGAGTTGAGGACATCAGTTGCATGGAGGGAAATGATATGAGAATGATAAAATGGATGTGTAATGTGAGTCTTAAAGACAGTCTTAGATCTGATGACCTCAGAGGTAGATTAAATCTGGACAGTGTACAGAGATGTGCGCAGAACAGGGGACTGGTGGTATGGCAATGTTGGAAGATAATTTAGTTCTTGGGTCAGTAGATGTAGAACAGTTGAGGTAGCAGTTCGGTTCACAGGGGTAGGCCAAGGAAAACATGAGAAAGTGATAAAAATGGACTCGAGAGAAAGGGGGATAAATAAAGACCTGACCAGAGAGGGGTTAGTTTAGAGGTCAATTTCTTAAAGCTGTCCAACACATGCCAGTATGTAAAATGGACGTTTAACCGAATATGATGATGAACAAAACACGCACACACCGAATGAAACTAGCTTAACGTCACATAATTTACGATTTTTATTTATTTTGTGAAAAACTCAAGGAAGAGAACTCTGTATAATTGCATACGATAACATCCCTTTAATCTGTTCAGTAAAAAATTATCTGCATTTTAACAGTATTCTACAGTCGGAATAAGCATTTTCAGAAAAAATCTAAAGCGAAATAAAATATATCCGTGCCAATAACATAATGGAAGAAAAAATGTAAAAGGATAGTCCGAATCAAGTATCTATATGTCAGATGGATTGCTATTTGGGTTTGACTTTGAAAATCCGGCACAATAACTTTATGGGAAATGAAAAAGGAAAAACCAAGAGATATTTTTTTATATATTCATCAACGTTTCGTCTTTATTGTAAGACTTCCTCAGGATGATAATTTTAAGAAAAATGTCATGCAAGTACATCGAAATATTGGGCTGACATGATGGGTTGATAAGGAAAAGTAGTAGCCGTGGCTACTAAGAGTGCTGGACGAGGGTCCAGGCTGCGAGAAGTCAGTAGTGACGAAGAGTGACATGAATATGGAAAGCTTTGAGTGGGTTCCATTAAGGCAAGGCAGCAGTGAAAAAAGGGAAGGTGAGGGTGTTAGTGGATTTGTCTTAGGGTGAGAGAGGGGAAAGAAGGGGGGCCTGAGGTTTTTGTCATGGTGAGTTGTGGCATGCATTTTGAGAGGCTGGGGAAAGGATGGAAGGGGGGAACTCTGTGTGTTTGGTATGTAGGTGGTATCATAGTTTTATAGAAAGATTTGAAGAAATGAAGATAACTTGAAAATGGGCGGGGGGGTAGGTAATAACTTTACATGTTAGATTACATGCTTTTGATATCTATCGAAATCTGCTTCTGTTTTTTTTTTCCAGATCCCAAGGATTGCGACAGTTGGGATGCAATCAAAACATTACACCATTTGATTGACGATGATCGAAATGGAAATGTCGATCAAACGGAAAGTGATGAGGTAAGCTTTTTCTTTTTCTTTTTTTTGTAATCTTTATATTAAAATATTTTTTATTTATTTGAAAAAAAAAATTTTTCAATGAAATTTTTTTTTATTTAATTATTTTTTTTGTAGTCTTTATATTAAAATATTTTTTATTTATTTAAAAAAAAAAATTTTTCAATGAAATTTTTTTTATTTAATTAATTTTTTTGTAATCTTTATATTAAAATATTTTTTATTTATTTGAAAAAAAAAATTTTCAATTAAATTTTTTTTATTTAATTAATTTTTTTGTAATCTTTATATTAAAATATTTTTTATTTATTTAAAAAAAAATTTTTCAATGAAATTTTTTTATTTAATTAATTTTTTTGTAATCTTTATATTAAAATATTTTTTATTTATTTGAAAAAAAAAATTTTCAATTAAATTTTTTTTATTCAATTAAATTTTTTTTATTTAATTAATTTTTTTTTTTGTAATCTTTATATTTAAACGTTTGTTAATTTTTTTTAAAAAGATTTTTTCAATGAAAATTTTTTTTTTATTTAATTTTGTTTTTTGGTTATCTTTATATTTAAACATTCCTATTTATGTATTTAAAAAAAAAATTTTTTTTTTTTTTTAATGAATTTTTTAAATTTTTTATAATTCACCCCAAAGAAGGCAATATTGCTACAGAAGCATAAGGGACTACTGTGATAGGGGCCAGATTTATACAGGGGGCAACCTGGATGGGGAGTTTAGCAGCAAGGGGGTTATTTACATTGCATTTACATTTTTGCATGTTGGCATTGTCGGGGGAAACCGGGAGCAGGAAGGGAATTCCAAAGGCAAACAGTACGAAAAAAGAATCTATCGGAATAGAAAATCTTGAGGTATCTAGCTTGGCGGATCAGGGGTATTTTCTTTTTTTGGGGGGGGGGGGGGTTCAAGTGCAGTAAGTTTATCAGAGCACGTTCCGTGGCGGTACTTGTAAAACAAGCACAGGTGATGATGCGACAGAGGCTGGAGCTTGGCAAACGCTGAAGGGACATATAAGATTAGAAATTCTTTTTTTTTTTTTGCTCCGTGTTTAAGATGGAGAGGCTAGTGGTTGGTGCACCAGTGCAGATGTGTCAACAGTACTCTATGCATGCGAAAATGGTGGCTTTGTAGAGATATAGAATACTGGCAGCTGTGAGAAGTTTTCTAGCACGGTAGAGGGAGCCTACCTTCTTTGCAGCAGACTTGGCAGTATCTTCTATGTACTTATTTCATTTCATGTTGCCTGAGCATGTCAGGCCGAGGAGTTTGAACGTTGGACTCTAGGGAAGGGTGCTATCGGCCATAGCAATCTGTGGGGTTGATATGCCGTAAAACAAAACAACCAAACCAAACATCATGGATAAATACTTGAAGATATAAAAAACTTGAAGCATAAAAACTTTTGTCAAAATGACCGGATTCAACATTAAATAACCCGAAAAAGGGTTGATATGCCATTAAAACAAAACAATCAAACCAAACATCACTATTTGTCTATCTTTCTATGCAATTGTCTCTGAGTTTTGACTGTATTGAGTTTCTTACTTATTTTGATAGTCTAATTATAAAAATTGGATAATTAAAAAAAAAAAAGCTGTTGCTTCCAAAGATGTAGACTTGCTCTCCTTTTTGTGGGATTCGTTCCATGCAAACAAAACTCCATGAATAAATATTTGAAGATATAAAAAACTTGAAGCATAAAAACTTTTACCAAAAGGACCGGATTCGGCATTAAATAACACGAAAAGGGTTGATATGCCGTAAAACAAAACAACCAAACCAAACATCATTATTTGTCTATCCTTCTATGAGTTTTGACTGTATCGAGTTTCTTACTTTATTTTGATAGTCTTAATTATCCAATTTTTATAATTAAAAAAAATGTTGTTGCTTCCAAAGATGTAGACTTGCTGTTGTTTTTGTGCAGGTATTAGACAGTGGGATTCGTTCCATGCAAAGCTTTTCTGCACTTAAAAAAGCTTCATGCACAGGAGTTGCTTGAAAACTTTAAAATATTGCTGTTTCGCAAATATTTAAGCAATGGCAATGCTGGAAAACGAAGATGCCGCCAACATTATCGCTCGCGTTATTTTGTCGAATTTTCAAAGTTAGACCTAAATAGCAATCTGTCTGACATGTCGATATTTAATTCGGACTAGCCTTTTTTTCTTCTGAAAATACTTATTTCAGCTAAGAATATTGTTAGAGTAGAGACATTTGGCTGTAGATTCTTAGAATTTTTTTTTATACTCTAATTATAAAAATTGGACAATTAAAAAGAAGAAAAAAATTGTTTTATTAATATTTGTTCCTTTTTAAAGAAACAGAAAAACGTTTTATTTCTTTTAATTGTCCAATTTCTATAATTAGAGTATAATTTTTAAAACTTTTTTAGTAGGGAGTAATCAACCCAAAAATTTAGAATTAAATTTAAAAGAAGAATATATTTTTATAATAAAATGTTTTTTCACATTAGAAGGCATATTTTTAAAATGAAATGCAATTTTGTTTAAGAAATCGATAAGATGCCAGGATTTACCTCTTTTTTTTATATAATAAATCAAATATTTCAAGCGGGGTCTGCTCTCTTTCAATGAAAATAAGAATCCAACATTGTTATATATATTTTTTGAATTATTCATCATGCCTTCTAATGTGAAACAACATTTTATTATAACCTTTCAGTGCATCGACGCTATGTGTACTAACATCACATGACATCTCAATAAGACACTGTCTCCACTTTACACATCGTTTAGGAGTCTCTCCCATACGGCCGGCGTGATGAATAATAAAAAAAAAAAAAATATACATAACAATGTCGAATTCATTTTTCATTGAAAAAGATGGGCGCCGCTTGAAATAATTGATTTATTATATTTAAAAAAAAAAAAAAAAGAGATAAATCCTGGCATCTTATCGATTTCTAAAACAAAATTGTATTTCAATATATTTTTATTTTATTTTTAAAAAAATTTTAAAACATGAAACTACTCTGGAAACATGTTATTATTTTTTAAAACAAAATTGTATTTCAATATATTTTTATTTTATTTAAAAAAATTTTTTTAAACATATGAAACTACTCTGGAAACATGTTATTATTTTTTTAAACAAAATTGTATTTCAATATATTTTTATTTTATTTAAAAAAAATTTTTTTTTTTTTTAATACTCTAATTATAAAAATTGGACAATTAAAAAGAAAAATAAATTTTTTTGATTTTATTTTTTATTTAAAATTTTTTTTTTTTTTTTTTTTTTAAACCAGAAAAACATTTCATTTATTTTAATTGTCCAATTTCTATAATTAGGGTATTAATTAATTTTTTTTATATTTAAAATTTTTTTTTTTTTTTTTAGATGAGAGTCGGGAGTAAGCACCAAGAAATAAAACCAAAAATTTAGAATTAAATTTAAAAGAAAAATGCTTTTAAAATAAAATAAAAATATATTTTCAAACGACTCTGGAAACATGTTACTTTACTAATCAAAACTGTTTGCAAGTGCTTTGATTAGAATATTTATTTTTACTACTTATCACTACCGACTCCTCCAAGCAAATCATCTTTACAAGAGCTGCTTTTCTGCGTTTTTTTTACGCACATGTTTGAGGGGAGGGAACATTCAGGTTGGAAACCCCAGACTGATTCCAGCTCTTTTTGGCCTCTGAGCCATTCTCAAGTGTTAGGTATTTCTCAGCCAGAAATCAGAACTATATTTACGTCAGTATTTTGTAAGCTGACCTTTGGTATTTATATATCTATCTATAAAGTTAAGTATATGTACTACATGTGTTTATATATTTCGGTAAATTAGTCGTTTCCCAGCCAAAATGGCGGACAATGAATCGGCAGTAATTTTTCAGATCTTTTCCTACCTCACAAATGAGTAAGTAAACCCGAATAAATTGTTTTGGACTAATTTCAAATATATCTTAAATTATTTGGTACTACTATCGATCCTGACCCCAATCTCCGTGAATTTTGCGTCGGCAGCGTCTGGTCATGCTACGGAAACACCCGATAGATTACCAGGAAAAAAAAAAGCTGCAAAAAATGTCCGAAATGCTATTACATGTGCCGCTTGATAGAAAGGAGAGATATTATTATTTGTTAAGTTCTTTTAGACTTGTTTTGTTACACAAATAACGAGAAAAAAAATTGGCACTTCTGCAGTCTTTATGAAGCAGCAGATTTTCTGTCCTTCTACTGAAAATAAAGGGAAGTAATTCAACCGGAAGTGACTTATTTACAACCTAAAAAAAAAATGCAAGACTGGTTTGTTTTTGGGTAACAATTAACAATTTCTTTTTTTTATTATATTAAGTAAAAAGATTTTAAATAAAAAACCCTAACCCTAACATTAAGAAATCAGGCGGTGTGCCTGTAAAAAATCTATT
>OY744551.1:57436332-57508832 GCA_963556195.1 Sepiola atlantica | reverse complement strand
AGGAAGGAAGATGCACGCACAAGAATTCAATGGGTGTTTTTTCTTGGGCCCAAATCGCCAATCAACTCAATATCAATTTAAGGTTGTTATTATATAACAATTTGTGATCAGGGAGTCACAAATTGCAAACGCCCACTGTAAACATATAGACATACCTAACTTTATATAAATAGAACTAAATTATAGTGAGTTTTTTTTTTGTTCCGTATTTTAGGGACCGGATTAACTTGATAAAGAAAAGCTACATAAGAAAAAAATATTTTGTTGTTCATTTTTGCTTTAAAAATATATCCGTCCTGTCACACAAAAATTTACTGAGTAAAAAAATTTTTAAAAAAAGCCAGACGAAACCATTTCAAGTGTGATATCATTTTCTCGGGGAGTAATTAAAATCAAATTCGTGGGTCTCACGAATCACAAAATTAAAAAGCTATCAACATCACCGTACAAATTAATACTTTTTCTTGATTCTGTTTTTTTTTTTTTGCTCCCCTCCCAGTATACAACTGGACCACGGATGATGTTGTTGATTGGTTGGTTCAAAATGTGGAGCTCGAAATCTACGCTGAATTATTTAAAGCAAACAAATTGGACGGACCTACTTTGCCCAGGTGAGAAATATTTATTTATTTTTTTTATTTTTTATTTTTGCTTATGTAATTACGAGATCACTTTAAATGGGAAATTTTTCCAATTTTTTCCTGTGACCTCTCTCCTCTGTAATTGAAGTTGACTTTTCAGGGCCATTCGTTTGGCTCCGCATGTATTGGCCTTTGCTCCATTTGTTACATCTACTGGTTCTTAATAAGTTGTCGGAATCTCTTGGTCGTCGTAGAACTTTCGCTGTTGATCCGAAAACGGATGGATGTGTCACCACCGTCCGTGTTTCTAATTGCAGGGGACTATTTGTGCTAATCGTACGCGCTTTTGCTAACGGCCATTTGTTGTCACCTCATTGTGTGTTGCGAGTATTTATACTAACCTTACGTCGCCTGCAGCTTCGTTGTCGCGACTGCCATGGTTTGTCGCTGCCATTGCTCATCTGCTGAGTCGTCGCCGCCGTCGCCATCACTCTTTGTGTTGCTGTACATTTTCGGCCGACAGTTTCCTTCTGTAACTGAAATCAATCTTCCGCTTCAATAAATTTAACAAAGCTTTTACTGTTTTTTAATTCAGAGCCGTTTATTCACTAGCTAATTAGCCAACAATGAGAAGTTCGCTGGAGAAGAGAGAGAAGCTACGCTAGTTAATTTCTAAGTTAATCACACAATCACTTGCGAGAGAGGAAGAGGGGGGGGATATCGTTTGGCCCTAACTTTGGCTCTTATTTTGGGATTCGGAATCCATTCTTTATAATAGCTACATGACTATGCGTGTTCTCTCGTTGGCTTCCAGGCAAGAACTCATCAAATCTCAATTTAGTTTTCTCACAGCGAAGACTCTGATGTCAGGAAACTTCGTGATCCCGCCAGATGTGACCTAGCCTTCTGAACCCAAGGTCCTGTCACTGTCACCCAAACCATGAGGAACTCGTCACTCGAAGTTGCACACAGTGACTACGCCACAATTCGCGCAAGTCAAACCTGCCTCAACAGATACGTCCATCTCCATGGTTACTATCCAACACATTCAGTCTGTATGATGAAATCATCTTTTTACGAAAAGTGATTTGATATTGTCACGATGTCGAGTTTATATGTGTAAAAAAAAAATGTTGTCATTTTATTTTATTTCTGGCTTATGGACAATCACAATCCTCTTTTCCTCCCGGATATAAATTCAATTCGGGTATAAAAACACCCGGCAAAACTAACTCCATGCATTTTAGCCTGAAGGCCCCTCCCCCGGGGATGAAATGCGGGAGCCTCTGTGTAGCTTAATTGCCATAAATATATTTTCATAGCTTACTACCTAGCTCTACTTACGTATCGACCACTGTTGAAGTAAATACTGAAAATTGATATATAAAAAATATCTCCTTATAAAATTTTATGTGGATACATGAAATAGTAATATGTGTGTGTGTGTATATATATATATATATATAGTACATATATTATTGTTGTTTCCTAGATGTAAATCCAATGAAACCCCAGTGTTTATAAAAAGTGCTCAATAACAATATATGTATATATATGATAGCTGACGACATGCCTTAAAACTCATGTGCATACTTCTTTTTGTATCGTTGTAATCTTTATAGACTGTTTAAATGTATTGTTTAAATCTCTGATGAATTTTATTTAACTATAAAATTCAGACCCTGTCTGTTTGTATAGTTCTTTCCAAGATGAAAAATGTGTTGCAAATAAATGGTCAATTTTGAAACGGTTTCGTCGGGATAACAAACAATTTAGAAAAACCTTATTGAACGAATCAAAATGCTTTATTCGTATCTTTGGAACTAAAATTTGGAAAACTAATCGAGCTAAACATAAGGTTTTATCTGTGTTAAAAATTCATTATATAATCAAACAGTAATATATATATATATATATATATATATATATATATATATATATATATATATATATAAAAAACAAAAAAAACACCATTTTTCTTATAAGTTATCACTTACATTAGTTTGACTGTAAAGTAGATTTTTTCTAGACTATAAGTTTAAGATTTTTATTGCTTTATAAAACCTAATATGAGACAAATTAGCAGACCTATCTCTGATACATTTCGATTAATTTTTGTGTTCTTGCATTGTATCAATTTCATGCCCACTCCTATTTGTGTTTATCCTCGCTAGTTCCTCTGTCTTCTTCCCTCTTATCGCCTTTTACCCCCTCCACCTACCGCCTCCCCTATACTAGCTCAGTAGGTGTGAAAAAGAAAATAAATAAAAATATAAAAAGAAGAATAAGAAACAAAGAAGAATGTGTCACCCACTTGTCATATTTCAACGTCACTTAAAGTCTTCTCATATTGTCCAATCGGATCATCCTTTCCTCCTCCCATGTGTGTGCCGCAAAATAAAATAATTTCCAAATCTTCACTTTTTCTGAAGACGTTTGCCAACACGAACGAAACCGGTCAAATCTCTCGTTTTTGTTTTTCTCCTACACTTTAACCTGTTTTCCATTTGTCATTTTTCACACATATATATATGTGTGTGTGTGTGTATATATATATATAATATATATATATTGTTCTTCTTTACTTACAGGATAGCTGCCAATCACAGTTTCCTTGGAACAATGGGAATAAAAAATCAGGTCCATAAACAAAAGATCTCACTTAAAGCAATGGATGTTGTCCTTTTTGGAGCGCCCAAAAGTAAGTAAAAGAAAATAAATTCTTCATCATTCTCTTTGATGTTCCTTAAATGACGATTCAAAAAAAAAAAAAATAAATAATAAATATTAAAAAATAAATAATAAAAAAATAAATAATAAATATTTAAAAAATAAAAAAAATAAATAATAAATAATAAATAATAAAAAAATAAATAATAAATAATAAAAAAATAATAAATAATAAAAAAAATAATAAAAAAATAAATAAATAATTTATTGGCAAAAAAGAGCAAAGTGCAACAAGCCATGTAAATGTGCAACAAGCCATGTAAAAGGACAGAAGATGTGCACATCTATATAACACCATCTGAATGAATGAATTTAATGGTTCTTTATCAAAATCGCTTCAATAAATCGTCCATTCTGTCTGGCCAGTACAATATTGAGGGAAGTTCAAATATAAATCAAAAGAATAAAAATTTAAATTAAAATTTTTTTTTTTAATTTTATTAAAAAAAAAAAAATTTTTTCAATATTCATTGCCAGTTCAAAAATAGTTTTTACTCAACCAACTTTTAAAAATATGGATATGATAATTAAGGGAGGCGCGAGAGCGCTCTATCCCTTAATAGACTTCACGAATGGCCTATGCTGGAAATCTCATTTCTTTGATCAATCATAACTCAAAAACCAAATTAGTTAAAACTTTGCACAAAATTTTTATTTGATAGGTTCTATAAGTGTGTAGAATTTCAGCATCATTAGTCAAGGCAAGCCAGAGATCCAGAAAGTTCAATCATGAAATCATGTTATCTGTACATATATGCCACCCTGTATCTCATCAACTATTTGATGGATTCAGCTGATTTTTGGCAGAGATTCTAGGGTCTAGTTTATGGCATTTTAATTTCAGTTTACCATATACCTTAGTTTTCCAGAAAATTCCAAAAAAACCTTATGAGAAGGCATTGTATTGAGGCATAGCCTTTACAAAAGTAGTGAAATTCCATGAAAAATGCCAGTATACTGAAATCATATGTCCTTAATAGGGTTAAGATGAAAATTCATATACACTAAATGTACAAAAGCAAGGAAATTCCCAAATTTTTACACTTTTATTGTCATTAAGGGTATGACTACATATCAACCAAACCATTTCATAATCACATCACTACAGTATAAATCTCTATGCATGAGTGGATGAAGTGTGTGAGGTGCGCTGAAGAAAAATTCCTGCCAGTAAAATACATAGCCCTGTTGTGCTCGCATACCCTTAATGACAATAAAAGTGTAAAAATTTGGGAATTTCCTTGCTTTTGTACATTTAGTGTATATGAATTTTCATCTTAACCCTATTAAGGGCATATGATTTCAGTATACTGGCATTTTTCATGGAATATATATATATATAGTAATCCAGGTAGGGTAAAAATCCACATGTACATGTTTGAATAAAAGCATTCACTATATATATATATATATATATGTGTGTGTGTGTAGAATAGGAGACCACGTTGGAAGAATGGATGAGAGTTCTTATGTTAGTAGAACAGTTGAGGTAGCAGGTTCAGTTCACAGGGGAAGACCAAGGAAAACATGGGGGGGGGGGGTGATAAGAATGAACCTAAGAGATAGGTTTCTTTGGGAGTCGATTTCTTAAAGCCGTTGAATGCATGCAAGCATGTAGAATGGATGTTTAAACCGAAAAAGATGATTGAAAATATAACATCCCGTTTTAATTACACGATTACTTGAACGTGTTCCGTCCGGTTTCAAGGAGGATCTTTCCGAAGACTTCTTTTTCCTAACACTAAACACTTTTTCAAGGTATGTATGACCATGAAGAATCGCCTTTCCTGCCAATACTGACACGACTGTTTGTGTCGAGAAACTCGGCTCAGTTTATTTTTAACATTTACCGTGAGAAAGTCTTACTTAACTGTAAGATTGACATAAAAACAATAAGACTCTCAATGAAACCGTGAGACCGAGGTCTGCGTCTATTATAATTAACAAAATATGACTCGATGAACAAATCTTCACTAATTACAGAAAACCTATGCAAATAGGTAAGTCATGGCAAAGTTTTTATATATATAAGAAGGAAAAGAAGAAAAAAAAAGGAGGAAAAGAAGAAAAAAAAGGAGGAAAAGAAGAAAGAAGAAAAGGGAGTAGGAGGAAAAGGGGGAAGAGGAGGAAAAGAAGAGGAAGGAGAAGAAGGAAAAGATAAAAAAGAAGATGAAGGAGGAAGAGGAAAAAAAGAAGAGAAGAAAAGGGAGAACGAAAAGAAGGAAGAGGAGGAGGAAAAAAAGAAGGAAAAGAAGGATAAGAAGACGAAGGAGGAGGAGGAAAAGGAGGAGGAGGATAAGAAGAAAAGAAAAGGGAGAACGAAAAGGAGGAGGAGGAGGAAAAGAAGAAGAAGGAGGAGGAGGAGAAGTTTAATATACAAGTAAATATGGTATGAAATCTTTAAAAAAAAAAGTTGAATAAAAATTCTAACCTCGATTTCCTCATCTGTGATTGCTTCACAATTTTTATTTCTTCCAGTTTCTTCATTTGGGAATAACCTGTAATGATTAATATCTAACATTTAGATATACTGTGAGAGTAATTATTGCGAAATAATATACCCTTTAAAAACAAGGAACGCCGAATTAAAACAGCACTAGCAAACCATTATTGGGAGCTCAAAGAAAATGGACGCTCACCAATAATTGAATGGAAATTAATACGACAGGCCGTTACATGTTACATTTAGACGACCCGTGTAAATTATGTCTGAATGAGAAATTTGAAATCCTAAACTTTAAAGACCCTCGATATCTATAAAACTGTAGAAGTGAAATAGCAAACAACTGCTTACATAGAAATAAATTTACCTTAGGTTAACGATAAATAAATAAATAAATAAAAACTAAACTAAACAAAAACTTAACAATTTAAAAATTAAAACCTAAAATAGAAATACAAGGAACCACGTGCTAAAATAAATTCACCCATTATATTGACACAACAAAGGAAACAGGATATAGGCCAATCTATAGAAAACAGAACAATAGAACAAGATATAGGAAGGAAGTAACACACCTTTGTTCGTGGGAAGCCTAACAATTGGCTGAGAGAACAACAATCTGATTGGTTAACTAGCTAGCCGTGTATATAAAAATACCCAGCAAAAATAACTCCATACATTTTAGCCTGAAGATTCCCCCCTAGGATGAAACACGGGAGCCTCTGTGTAGCTAAATTGCCATAAATATATTTTCATAGCTTACTACCTAGCTCTACTTACGTATCGAGCACTGTTGAAGTAAATACTGAAAATTGATACACAAAAAATTATATCTCATAAAATTTAACCTAGATATCCCCCAATTGAAGACATTGCCAAGGCTGCTGCAAAGAAGGTGGGCTTCCTCTACCGTGCTAATAAACTCCTCACACCTGACATTGTCCTGTATCTCTAAGAAGCCACCATCCGCCCATGCATGGAGTATTGTTGCCACATTTGGGCTGGTGCATCATCTACTAGTCTCTCCCTCTTAGACAAGGTCCAAAAAAGAGTCGTCAACTTAATAGGTCCCTCACTATCAACCAAGCTCCAGCCCCTGTCCCATCGCCGCAATGTTGTATCCTTGTGCTTGTTTTACAAATACTCTAATGGATTGTACTCCGATGAACTGGCAACTAACTCTGGTGCCCCCTCAACGTACATACACTAGACCAACTCGACAATCAGCTAAATCCAATCCATTCACTGTGGAGGTCCCCAGATGCCAGTGAGCTTTCTACTCCAATAGCCTCTTTCCTCGTGCTGCCGGGTTCTGGAAGTCCCTTCCTGATCCCTGTTTCCCCGACTGTACTGACATGCAGAGGTTTAAAACTAATGTAAACAGAGGTCTCGCTGCACAGCTCCCAACTTAGGATGGCACCTAAAACCTACACCCTAATTCTCAGTAGCCCCTTATGTCTACAGTGGCGTCCTGCCTTGTTTCGGGTTAAATATCATAAAAAAAAAAAATTAAAAAAAAATTTTAAACAGACATTTCGCTACACTGCTCCTAAAACCTACACCCTAATTCTCAGTAGCCCCTTACGTCTACAGTGGCGGCCTGCCTTGTTTGGGGTGAAATATGTTAAAAAGAAAAAAAAAACCCAAAAACACCTGACCTTGTGTCTAACCTTCTGGAAAGAAAGTAAATAAAATACTAGAGTCTCTGTGTTAAAACGGTTCGTCTAGTTTGGGGTAAAATATGTAAAAAAAATTTATTAGATATTATTAAAGATTATGACCGATAATTTGACCAAGTTAAGTGACAGTTGGTCAAGCGATGTGGACGCTAGGCTGTACACAAGCATAGTGACAAATTTGCGCAAATACGTAATCTCCTTGGCGGAGGTAAAAAAAATTATTATTGAACGTTAAAGAGAAGGCATTATAGGGAAGAAAAAAATAAAGAAAAGGCGAGAAGTTGATTTTTGGTGAAATAAGATTTAACAAATACATGATTTTATTTACAAACAACTTCGCTATTTACTCGCCTCCCTACAAAAAGAAAAAAAGTATATATATATATATAGCCCTCCACTTTTTCTTAAAATACATGAAATATAGAATGTTCTGCGTTTATAATTTGTTTTTTGTTTTTTAATAAATAAAAGTAAAACAAAAAACGATAAATTGTTTTGTTTATTGCAAAAGCGAAAGATTACAAGTCAGCCGATTTTTAAAAAAGCGTATATATTTCGTTTATTTATTAAAATAACTTGCGTAATCTTCTGTTTTGCCTCCTCGGGCTAGGAGCAAAGTGTAGCATGAAAAAAATCCTTCTAAACTGAGGTAAGATCCAGAGTGCCCCTTTTTGGGAAGCTTACAAAAACATGTGACAAAACATGTTTTAAAAGAAAACATGTTAATATTTTATTTGTTTTATTTATGGACCCTCTGCCTTAAAATAAATATTAACATGTTAAAAGAAAAAAAAAAATTCCGAAATATAGAATGCACTGCATTTATTAAAGTAAATAAAACGTTTATTTACAAGTTGTTTTGTAAATAGCGACCACGTGTATTGCGAGGTCAACCGGAAGATGCCGGTGACTTCCAGAACATGTTCTGCATGCTGTGTTAATGAACTGGGGTCCTTATTGTACTCTTGATCCAAAAATTATTATTGACAGTTAAAGAGAAGGCATATGGGGAAGGGGGGGAGGGAGGAAAGAAAAGGCGAGAAGTTGATTTTTGGTGACCCTTCAGCAGATTAGGATCAAGAGAACTATATTGACTGTCTAAAATTTTTTAATCTGTCCGTGAGAAACATAAATTTTCCGTTCTTTTCTTTCAGAGGGACACAGTTATATTAAAGACCTGGCTCTTGTAGCATCTCTCATCATTGCAGTCGGGGGTTGCTGGTTGGCCGTCCTGCAGCATCGTTACGCACAAGCCCATGTGCGTAAAATGATGCATGACTGGGAGTCTCTGCAACGTGCCGAGGAATCACTGCGTGAATTGCAGGAAAGGTATGTAGATTGTTTTCATATAATATGCATTGTAAACTAACAGGGGTACCTGGTGTTGCCCGGGATATTATATCATAAATGCCTTAGCGCTAATAATTTTTTTTTTTTTTTTTTTTTTTTTTTTTTTGTTAAAAGAAAAATCTGATTTTAAAAAGATATATACACGATCGCTATGGTAATGGTCTTTTGGGTCAGAAAATCACATTATCTCTGTAATCGAGGCTACGCCAATTTGAATTAGAAAGGGTATTGAGACATATTTTTCAAACCATTGTTTCGTAATAGTATTATATTTTTTTGAAAACACCATAACAATGTGTAGTGTTAAAATAAATAAAATTTATTTTAATCCGAGCTTTCGAGAAATACAATTCTCCTTGTCAAAGCAATGTTTTTCTTTACTTTTTTTTCTTTTTCTTCATCGTCCGATGGTAATGCACTTTTGGGTCAGAAAACTACGTTAGGTCTGTAAGCGAGGCTACGCCAATTTGAATTAGAAAGGGTATTTAGACAAAGTCCATTACCATCGGACGATGAAGAAATAGAAAAAAAAAGTAAAGAAAAACACTGCTTTGACAAGGAGAATTTTATTTCTCGAAAGCTCAGATTAAAATAAATTTTATTTATTTTAACACTACACATTGTTATGGTTTTTTCAAAAAAATATAATACTATTACGAAACAATGGTTTAAAAAATACTGCTTACAATATTATTATTAGCGCTAATAAAGTTTTTTTTTTTTTTTTTTTTTTGCTAAAAAGACAAATCTGATTTAAAAAAGATGTATATATATATATATATATATATATATATATATATAATCATCTTCTAGCAGGGCTACCCGGCATTGCTCGGGACAAAGGTGTAACATATTTCTATTAAAACTTCTCTCTTTCTCTTACAAGTTTTCTCTCGTCCCTCCTGCCCACCCCCTCTTTTTTTCTTAGTCCAGCCCATTCCTCTCTCTGGACATATGCCAACTCGAGTAATCTATAAAAAGTGTAAGGGAAATAACTCTTTGAAAAAAAATCAGAGTTATTCCCTTTAGTTAGTACATGAAAATGACTGTAAAACCGACACCCCCTGACGAAATCGGTGACAATTTAGGATCAAAGAATGGATTTTTTTCTAAATTGTTGCTATTATTCATTCTGGGCATTGCTGATCAGGAAAATGTCAACTTTGATGTTTTTTTAATTTTTATATTTCAAGTTCTAACTGGACATGCACACACACATACCAACGTTTTGGGAGTTTGAATTACCTACTAGACGCTATCCTCGAGTGTCTTCGGTCTCTCTGTACAAGGGTTTGTCAGGACAACCTGACATGAGGATACTTCACCCTACAAGGAAATCCTGACCAAAAATTCTAAATAACATAGTATTCGCAGCACAAATAAGATCCCCTCAGCACGGCCTTGCTGATATGAGGAATGGTGCACCTTTTCCTAGTGATGTTACCTTAAGTAACAACACTTAGCTGGATACTCCACCAGACTAGATGAATTCTTGTCCTGGAATCTGGTAAGCTCAAGAGACCACAAAAAAGATATACTACAACATAGTTAATTGGTCAATTGGGGAGAGGAAAATTAATATTCTTAACTTTTTTACTAACTCAACGTTTGAGAAATAAAGGAGGACTTTAATAGAATATTCGAATATCTATGTATCTCATATAGAGATTAAGTGTTAGCCACAGGTCGAGGCCCTCTTGATTTCTGAGACCTTAGACTGAAGTAAAATGAAACAAAGAGGGAAACGTTTGTAGATTATTTGGATTATTCGGACCACTGTTCTCATCTTGAGTGTTATTCTCACAACGTTTCGGCCGATGTAACCTCCGACCTTATGTTTCTGAATTTTTGAGATGAGGATTGATAATTTGGATTGTTCGGACTACTGTTCTCATCTTGAGTGTTATTCTCGCAACGTTTCGGCCGATGTAACCTCCGACCTTCTTCAGTGGCGTAATGAATAAAGTACTAATTAAAATTCAGTTCTAAGTGACGTCACTCTTCTGGAGGTTGAAGGTTCAATCCTTAGTGTGGGCGATACTAAGGATACAATTGCGAATTACTGAAGACTTCTACCCGGTCATGGCGGACGGAACAAGAACAATCTAACCCCGGAGATTAAATAAAGGATTCCGTTCAATATTCCGTCCAGATTCCCGTGAAAGAAAGTCGGAGGTTACATCGGCCGAAACGTTGTTAGAATAACTAACACTCAAGATGAGAACAGTAGTCTGAATAATCCAAATTATTAATCTTCATCTCAAAAATTCAGAAACAATCGACAAAAATACTATGCAGAGTTATCTTCCTTGCACACAGAGAAGGAGAGTTATCTACCCTTGGATTGGAGTCATAAAGAGATATAAAGAAGTCATCATCTGACCTGTAAATTTGTTTAATATATTTGTTAGGTTTCATTCTTCATCCATTGATCATTTTTGATCTGCTATAAAACCAATAATGGCGGTTATTTTTTGTTTTTATTTATTTATTTTTTGTTTTTATTTATTTTTTGTTTTTATTTATTTATTTATTTTTTGTATTTATTTATTCATTTTTTGTTTTTATTTATTTATTTATTTTTTGTTTTTATTTATTTATTTATTTTTTGTTTTTATTTATTTATTTATTTTTTGTTTTTATTTATTTATTTTTTGGTTTTTATTTATTTATTTTTTGTTTTTATTTATTTTTTTTTTTTTTTTTTTATTTATTTATTTATTTTTTGTTTTTATTTATTTTTTTTGTTGATTTATCTTCCTCCCACAGCGATAAGATGTGACACAAGGTCGGGAAAGTGGGATTTGAAAAGCCAGCGCCCGAGATGAGCACTCTGGCCTACAAAAAATGCCTGGGCAGCCCCGTCAGCATTCCCCGGTAGGGGTGCCTCAGGCGATTAGCAATAAACTAATGCCTTCTCAAAGGGTGAGAAGGCAAAGCCTGGGAAGGTGGACCTCCTAGAACTGCACTGGACAAACCCACAGACGGGCGGAATCAAGACTCAAAGGTCAAGACGATACCGGTCTATAGGGTGTAGTATCAATCAGAACAGATACTACACTTTGATCTTGGCCAAAAGCGGTTATTATCAGACATATTAATTGTCTAACCAAATATCGTCTGTCTGGCAATTCCCGTTCAAACGTAACTTTTTTAAATTAATGTTTTTTTACTATGGTTTAAATTTAAGCCATTTTATTCAATTAATGTAATCAACAAATGATGCCATAAAGAAATTTAATTCAACTTCACAAAAATCTGATTGTTCTTTTTTTTTTTTTTAATAAAGGGTGGAAAAAGGATTTTTGATTTGATAGAATTTGTCCTGGATGCTAATTGGCTTTCATTTCTTTATAGGTTGGACAAAGCCCAGCATGATCAACCAGGACACGAGGATTCAAACGTAAGTAATCCTTGCATGTTCGTTTATCTATGTAATAATCATAATAAAACACTTGAAAGGTGTGTTTATGTATGTGTATGTATGTGTATGGGTGTGTGTTTATGGATGTGTATAGGTGTGTGTGTGTGTGTTTGTGTGTGTGTATATATATATATATACATGTATTTTCGACGATGTAAAGCATTTTTCAAATCAGTTTCCAAATAAAGAGCGTACAAAAGTATTAAAGTTGCTTACAGCTGTTTCAAGGCAGTGTTTATTTTAAGTTATACAATGAACTATAACATTTTTGAAACACTGGATTATATTCAGAACAAAATGTCTGTTGGTACCCGCAAAATCAAACAGACAATTACAAGTTCCACAAAAAATAAGGCAAAAATCATAATAGATTCATTGTCAAATACTTCAGTAAAAATGATTATTAAAATTAATTCTACATCAGAATGCATATTATCATAATCAAGAATAGTTTTGTGGTTAACTCAGAATGTTATATGCCACCGACTTCTCTCAGCCCGGACCTTGGTCCTGCGCTCCCAGTAGTGGCTACTACTTCTTCTCATCAACCCAATATTTCGATGTACTTGCATGACATTTTTCTTAAAATTATCATCCTGAGGAAGTCTTACAAATAAAGACGAAACGTTGATGAATACATAAAAAAAACATCTTTTGGTTTTTCCTTTTTCATTTCCCATTACGTCGGATTACTCTCATCCTTCCTTTCTCATATATATATATATATATATACATACACGTTAGCCTCGTGATTCTAGTCTGAATTTATGAACTGTGTTCGATCTCATGTGATTGCCTGCAACCACCACTCCTGCACTGATGAGGGTAGAAAACCCGAAACGATATCATCTGTAGGTATAAAACACTTTAATAATGAGACAAATGCTCAGGACCACACAGATGCGAGAAATCGACACAGACAGTAATCGAAATTAAGATACACTTACCTGGGAGGCGGGGGAAGTGTCATTGTCATCTACAGTGTTTGACGCTCGTGTGGAACAAGCTTATAGCAGAAATGACAACAAACTTTTCAATTCTAAACAGGGCTCTACTTGTAAGACTATTACATATTTAAAGGGGATTTTAACTATAAATATGTTATTAAATATTTATGTGTTTTTCACCTACAGACGATATCATTTCGGGTTTTTTACCCTCATATATATATATAGAGAGAGAGAGAGATAGAAGAAAGAGTGATAAATATGCGACGATTGTCCAAATTTATCTCAAATTTCAATTGTTCGATGCAAGGTGTATTCAGTAATAAACTAGTGTTTATTATTCTTTCCTTAAGCCAAGGCTTTTCAAAGATCGAAATCTTATCATCAGAGGAGAAATACAGATGGATAAGTTGGCTTTCGAAAAAAACCAAAGTTCAAATATTTGAAAAATATGAAAATTATTATTAAAAGAATTATTAAAAGAATTTTTGTTAAAAAAAACGCAGTGAATGAAAAGAAAAGTTCCGTGAAAAATATATGCAGATTTTCCGGATGGTAAATTTCCGTTGAAATCGAGATACACTATATATATATAGTCTCGGAAGTTTCTCAACCATTAAAACTATATATAAAAAAAAAAAAAAAACAAAAAAAACAAACAAAAAAAAAAACTTATAGTCTCAAGTCTTCCAGTGGAAAATCACTCATGTAAGTCAATTTATTTTTTACAGTTATTATATTAGTTAGTTTCTAACACTATTTTAAGGGATCATCAGTTGTTTACCATATAGATAGATAGATAGATAACCGGATCAGTGTTATATCATACTATAATTTAATATCAGTTTTTGAACAAAAAATCTTATTTCGGTGAAACTCGTAAATATATTTTTTTTTTCTAATTTCTTTTTTTCAGCCATTTTTGCGGAACCAAAGTTTAGAGGAAATCTCCCGGGGAAAGGTTGTTGAAGAGGAGCTGAGACAGGTAACCATTTTTTTTTTCTTTAAAGTAAGAGATGAGCCGAAGCACCTGTTTAATCTTTTTTATTAATGCGTCACCACCTATAAAGGCTGAAAGCCACTCAAGGATTACGGTTTATGGGATGGATAGTGTCAGTTGAATCATGAAGAATATCAAGAGAGGATTGAAAATAATGAATGGAATGGACAAAATTTGATTACTAGAGAGGACGGCTCAATAAATATTTATTGACATTAGATTTGGAGATGACCCTGTTGTAACCCCTGTGGAAGTAATCCTGTGGTAACGTGTTCTACATATGGGAAATTCTTGGAAAGAAACTTTGTTCATGGAAATTCAATTTGATTTGGAGATGACTCTGTTCAGTCTCTCTTGCATGTCATTGTTTATGAGTGCCTTTGCTAAATAGGTTCTGCGTTTTCAACTTTTTATTTATTTATTTTCTTTTAAAGCTCTTAAAATTGTTTCTCTGAAGTTAATTTGAATTTGAAATCCTAAGTGCCGTTCGAAATGTTCGGGCTTTCCCATCTAATAACGACAAAAAAAAAAAATCCATGAAGCTTGGAACTTTTAAAATAGGTTTTCCTGTAAGAAAGATAAAACACATGGCCACTTAATTCAGGAAGCGTGGAATTTAATAACAAGTGTTTGAGAATTTTGTGATAATCTCTCGGACCCCTGAGACGAGTTGAAGGTGCGTTTAGTTCATGTTGATAAGAAGGGCCTGAAAAAAGAATAAAATATTTTTTTTAAATATTCAGTGTAAAATAAGTTTTATTCCAAATGTAGAAGGTGTGACCAAACTCCCTCTCCCTCTCCCTCCCTCTTCCTCCCTCCCTCTTCCTCTCCTTCTCTTCCTCCCTCCCTCTTCCTCTCCCTCTCCTTCCCTCCCTCTTCCTCTCCTTCCCTCTCTCTTCCTCTCCTTCCCTCTCTCTTCCTCTCCCTCCCTCCCTCTTCCTCTCCCTCTCTCTTCCTCTCCCTTCCTCATTCTTCCTCTCTCTCTTCCTCTCCCTTCCTCGTTCTTCCTCTCTCTCTTCCTCTCTCTCCCTCATTCTTCCTCTCCCTCCCTCTTCCACGCCCCCTCCCTCCCTCTTCCTCCCCCTCCCTCTTCTTCTTCCTCTCTCTCCCTCTTCTTCTTCCTCTCTCTCACCCTTTTCTTTCCTTCCTCCATTCCCTCCCTCCATTCCCTCTCTCCATTCCCTCCCTCCATTCCCTCCCTCTTTCATCTCTTTCCCTCTACCTATCCTCTCCCTTTCCCTCTTCCTCACCCTTTTAACCACTCTTTCCGTCTCCCTTTTTCTCCTTCCCATCTTCCCCCCCCCCCCTTTTATTTTCTATTCTCTTTTTTTTTTTATTAAAAAATTTTTTTTTTTGAAACCATTGTTGAATATCAAACTCTGCAAAAGCCTTAATTCGATCAATTAATCTTAAATGACACCAGCGCCACCTACCGAACATTACTCCAAACATCGTACTATGAAAGGGACGTAACTCGACAATCTCTCTAACTTCTTATTTGTCTCTTTTCTTATTTTAGCTTCGTGCCGCTTTGAAGCGGGCCGAACAGGAATTGGAAGGACGCCAGGGGTCAGTACCGTGTGCCGAACTGCAGAAATGGCTTCAACTGACGTACGAAATTGAATTGCAACATCACAACACCAAGAAGTTGGCAGCAGAACAGCAACTAGTTGATGCAAGAGAATGTGTAAGGAATCTGCATATTACCATTTTAGGGATCCGTTAATGTCCGACATTTTCTAATGGAATCTTCGGAAAATAGATACAATAGTATTTGGCTAAGATCAAAGTGTAGTATCTGTTCCGATGGATACTGCACCCCATAAACTGGTATTGTCTTGACCTTCGGGGCTTGAATCCGCCGGTCTATGGGTCTGTCCTGTGCAGTTCTAGGAGGTTCACCCTCCCAGGCTTTGCCTCCCCTCTTTGGGGAGGAGTAAGTTTATTGCTTACTGCCTGAGGCGCCCCTACAAGGGAATGCCGACGTTGCTGCCCAGGCAATTTTTAATGGCCAGAGCGCTCACCTTCTCGGGCGCTGGCTTTTCAAGTCCCACTTTCCAAACCCCACCTTGGGTCACATCTTACCTTGTGGGAGTAAGATAAAACTGGCCTTGTGCCTAACCTCCTGGAGAGGAGGTAAATAAGTACAATAGTATTTGAGGGAAAGCTGTTTTTTTTTTTACGTGCTGTATTCGATTCTAATCTTCAGAAATTAAGGTCAGATAAACAGAATATATTCTGACATGCATTCAGCCTCATTATAACCGGCCTCTTTGTGGCTGAGCAGGAAATGGCACATTTAAATATAGAGTGGTCCCTTCACGAGAGGTTCAAATCCTGTCGGGGGCTTCTGCATTTTTCTCTGATATTTTACGTTTGATTCTTCAGGCCGTGGTTAGTGCATGCAGTTAATATGTATGTATGCATAAATACATAAAAACTGGGATTCCCGTTAAAAACAATGCATCTAATTTCAGCCCGTGTGTGTGTATATATATATATATATATGGATAAAGATAGGGATAACATGATCTGATGTAATGGAAAATGAAAAAGGAAAGCCAAAAAATATATTTATGTATTCATCAATGTTTCGTCTTTTTTGTAAGACTTCCTCAGGATGAAAAAAATTTTTACAAGCATAAATTTGATTTGCCTAGAAGCTACGAGCTTCGGCCGGTTTGTGAGTAAAGAAAAATTAAAAAAATGGGAAAGGCAAGAAAGGATGCGTGGTTGTAGTAGCAGTTTATAGAGTTTTTTAGGAGAGTGGAGAGCAATGTATCTAATTTCAGTCTGTTTCTGTGTATGTATGTGTGTGTGTATATATATATACACACACACACACACACACACACACACATTAACGGGGGCGTAAAAATACCTGGTATAGTACCCAGGCGCGATGCTACCCTACTCGGCGAGATGGACCCGTAGATTTTGTTAGATCATCCATCTAGGAGACGGAAACTCTGATATAAAACCTGCGTTCTACATGGTCTCTCAGTTATTTGCTTCGGCTTGTCACTGAAACTAGACTTTGTAGAAGGAGAGCATGCTCTGCGTGTCGTACAAACGCACAGCATGGCCATCTACATGTATAGATATCCCTACAAGACCAACGGCGATGGAGACCTGTAAAAATAAACCGGGCCTGCTGAACAATATGCGCAACCACGATCGGACAATGAAATATTTGTTAGAGATGGCCTTGTTCTGTAAAGAAGTGGCAATCATCATATATATATATATATATATTTAAGTGTGTATTTAGGCAGCATATTTTCATTTAGGCAAACATTATTGTATAGCACGGAATGTTTTTGTTTAATTAGTCTTTTTTTGATCTTCTCGATCTTTCGTATAATCTTTCGCATATTTCTGTCAAATGGAAGCTTTGTAATTGTTTTGTTTCATTTTTTTTTTTACAAGTACTTTCAACTGTCATTTTTTTTCTTTCATTTTTCTTTCATTTTATTTTCTTTCATTTTTCTTTCATTTTCCTTTTGTTTTTCTTTCGTTTTTTTCGTTTTTCGTTTTTTTTGTTTTTTTTTCATTTTTCTTTCACTTTTTTCAACTGACTCTTTCAATCATCTTCAGACAGAGGGTTTAGGGTTTTACTTGCTTATTCATGTCTACTGTTTTTTTGTTTTTTATTTTTAACGTGTTTCACCCCAAACAAGGCAGACCACCACTGTAGACGTAAGGGGGTTTGAACTGTGCGGCAATTTATAACTTGTTAAAAGTGCGTATGGGTGATGAGATTCCGTATTTGGAATGTGATCACGTGATTAATTAAAATGTACAATATTTTAAATATTTAAAGATTAAATGTAGAATTTTTTTTTTTTGTCGGCTAAGGATATTTTTGAGTGAATTACTAGTTAGTAAATGAACGGCAAGTTCGATCAGTTTTAATGAGAAATGTTATGTTTTATCTTTCAGTGTGAAAAGCTGCGTAAGAAAAGAAACGCGTTTATGGGCCCATTACGCATTGCCCATGGCAATTCCATAGACGAAGTTGATAAACGTATACTCAATGCCAGGTAAGTATTTGGTGCGTATTTTCTACTGGCGGTGTTCACACGGTCTTGCTCGGGTGGAGATATATTGGTGATCGGGGTTAGAGTTAGGGTTCTTAGGAAGAAACTCATTTCAGATATAGTTAGATTTATAAGTTTTGCCTTGATATATTCTTTCAAAAAAAATTAAAATAACGTTTGCAATATGAGATGAAGTAATAAAAAAAAAAACTCTTAGTGGTGTTCTGAAATTTTTTGCCCCATAACTTTTCATCCATCCCTTCAATTTCTCTGAAACTTGGCCAAAATGTGGAGGCAATTGTTACTAATAGAAAATAAGTATCGCTGACCTTGGAAAAAAATCTGGTTCGCGCCCCCAGGGGGTCAAAAAAACCCAAAATGGCAAAAAATTACCCTTTTTCTCCCATAACGTTTGATCCATCCATTCAATTTTTCTGAAACTTGGCCAAAATGTAGAGGCAATTGTTCTGGATATAAAATGAGCATCATGACCTCAGAAAAATTCTGGTTCGCACCCCCAGGGGGTCAAAGGGGGGTTAAAAATGCCCCAAATTGCCCAAATTTATTGCATTTTACACTCGCCACATCAAGTCACATACAGAGGGGGGGGGTGCACGCGTGGCTTGTTCTTTCACGTAAACTGGTGCCGAGCATAATGCGTTCCATTCTGCATTGTGCAACTCTTAGTTTTACTTTTGTTTCAGAGTTTGTCCGGGATTGCGTTAATGATAGTCGCTTAATTTTATGGATACTAGATTTGCACATCAAATGTGCAGTACAATTTTATATGACTATATTTTGCGGCAGCTACACGATTGCGACTCGACAAACCGGATGACGACGACGACGTCGCTAGTTTCCAGGATTAGTCTGTTCTTCGGTGGACAACAGTTTAGCGCGATTGTTTTTAAATACTTTTCTTTCCTTTCGTCCAGGGCTGCTCTGGAGGAGGTACGCCATGATCTGCAGGAACGACTCAACCGTTGGCGTACAGTTGAACGTCTCTGCAATTTTCCAATTACGAAAAACCCAGGCATGGCTGCCCTCATTCAGCGTTTACAGCCGGAATCTGCACAGGGTAAGTAGTCATATTATTATTTCTCGTCTCGATAAATCTGTAGATTAACACTCACCGTTCACCACCCCCTCCCATAAAAAAAAAATGATGAGATTCTACTTTTTTAAACGATTACGTGTAAACACCCTGAAAATCTTTGCAGGAAAAAAATAATTATTTTAGAATTTAAAGTGTGGGATCAGTTTCGTATATAAATTTAACATGGAATGATCTCCCATTTCCGGGCCGTTCTAGTTTTTTAGGGCAGTTGGCCTAATTTTCTTTACCACTAACCCTAAGTCAGTGTGGCAAGGTTGTAAAACCACACTTAATCGCCTCAAAAAAAAAAATAGACCCCCTCCCCCTTGAAAAGAAAAACACAGGATTTATCTCCCATAGCAAAAAAAAAAAAGAAAATTGTTAACGGCCCTGAAACACTAAAAAAAATAGGCGATCATTTTTACATTAAATTGATTTGCAAAACCGATCAGTCACTCTAAATTCTAAAATGATTTTTCCTATTTTCTGCCAAGTTTTTCAGGGTGTTCATATGTAATTGCTAAGAAGAAAAAAAAGAAAGTAGAATCTTGTTGGCGGGGACGGGGTTAGTTGAGGGTGTTAATGTACAATAATACCTTTTATTTCTTTTTCCACTTGGCTAGATGATGCTATAAATCAGGGGTTTTCAGACTGTAGTCTGCGGACCACGGGGGATCCGTGGACCACAGGGGATCCGTGGACCACAGTTTGCTATTTATAAATAAGTAGATGAGACGGTTTTCGAGATACGGGTCGGTTTGCAAAATTAAGCATGCTTCAAGCACTCCCTTAAGAAGAATAACGCTACCATGTTGGGGTTAGGGTTGGTGTATTTATACCCAAATTTTAGGAACATATCCACGATTAGACCTGAGCCCTTGTTATACAAAAGAATGGTCGATTTCAAAAAGATACATTCATTCAAAAAAATTTGGTCACTTTTCAAGTACTCTGTAAATCAGGGGTTTTCAAACTGTGGTCTGTCTGTCCGTTCTGGGGAATTTTTGTAAACAGAAGAGAGAGAGAGAGGGGGGGGGGGCTCGAGTAATTATTACCATTTAATTAATAAAGCTTTTCAAGTCAGCGTTCATAATATTTGTATACCTTTAGAATTAGGAAACTATTATTAATTATTAATCAATAAATTTACATTAGATAACATTAAATGACATTAGATAACATTAAATAACATTATTAGATTGCATATAATATAATAAACAAAGAAGAACGAAATTTCAAGACGAGGCTGCGATTAGAAGTGAAAACGTGTCAAGAATCTTACTTAAATTAATAGATTTCAACGGCCTTATATACCCTTAATAAACGTCGTTTAGACACAAGACGGGCTTCCTCATTTACATAATACATTCCTTTTAACCTTCAATTAAATTCAGATTTACAAATATACACTATATAACTGCTATTATCAAGTTTCCATATGTATTTACAATACGTTCCGATAAGGTGATATTAATAAAAAATATTCATACAATTAATTAAAGCCATTTTCTTCATCAACCAGCAAGTTTTCTAGACCATACTTCAAATGGCGATTATTATTTCAAACTGTGGTCCGCAAAGACAAGATAGGGGGTCCGTGGATTAACTCATCACGTGGAATTCAAAGTATAAATTTTCAAAGTCTTGATATTTATTTTTTACTTATTAATGTTCGTAAATGACAAAAGCTTGCATTATCGGCCATTACATGTCAACGTGTGTATTTAAAACATCCTGTGTTTGTAATCGAAAATAAAACTATTTGTAAATAACTATTACTGTTTTCATTTATACAAAAAATTAATTTTTTAATAAAAAAAATTTAATTTTGTGACATTTTGCATCAACATGAAGTATTAATTTATTTTATTAATTTATTTTATTAATTTATTTTATTAATTTATTTTATTAATTTATTTTATTAATTTATTTGATTACTTTATTTTATTACTTTATTTTATTTGAACACTTACGTCTAAAGTAAGCTTAAAACCATATTTTTTTGCGTTAATACAAAATTGTTATTTTTAGCTAAAAAGTATGTATAAATTTCATAAGCGTTTATAAGGGAGTCCCTAGGGTAAAACCTGAAATAAAAAGGGGTCCGCAAGTCAAAAAGTTTGATAACCCCTGCTTTAAGAGACCTAAATTCAAAATGGCTACTAACAGTTAATAAAGGGAAATAACTCAGCCAATTAAAACAAATTTGGTAACCATATTTTTAGGTGCTTATGTATCGTAGAAGTAAAAATAATTTTTTTATCTTTAATTCTTAAGAGTCAAATAAAGGGGAGATAACTCAGTTTTCAACTACGATTTTATCTTAGAATGGATTTTAAAACTCTGAACTTGCAAGATATTTTATATTTAACCAGAGATAAATGCCAAACTAAAAGACTTCTTGCAAACGCACAGATTAATTTTTGAACAAATTACAGAATTTTACCCAGTGTAAAACTTTTGTTCATTTAAAAAATTTTATTTCCTTTGTTTCATGTTTTTTTTTCCCTTCCATTTACGTATTTTCTATTTTTTGATTCTTCTGTGATAATTAATTTATTTGAATAAATCATTTTATTTTTGATCGGTGCCGAATGCCATAAAGCGTTGTGCATGTTTTATTTCTAGATTATCCTTTTACGGATACATTTCTTTAAACTTTATTTTACGTTAATTACAATAGTAAAAGCCATTGAAACCTGAGTTATCTCCCTCTTATTTGACTCTTCAAAATTAAAGATAAATATTTATTTTTAGAAAACAGCTGTTAAACTTGACATAGTGATATGGGACAAGAGGGAGAAAGTAGCAACCCTAGTTGAAGTCATTGTCTCAAATGATGCTGGCTTAAACAGAGCCGAGAGAGAGAGAAGATAACTAAAAACCAAGTTCTTATGTACAACATTGAAAGAAACCGGAATCTATCGACGATTTCAATCATTCCAGTAATTATAGGAGCTACGGGTCTCATGAAAAAGAATTTCAAATACAACCTGGTGAATATACCCGGTGAACAAAGTGCAAGAGAGATACAAACAATTGCACTTAAAGGGACGGTTAGAATCCTGAAAAGATCTCTCGGATAGTCTCTGAAATAGCATGTGCATGTTGGGCATCCGGTAACATGCCCCATCTCCAACAAAAAGAAAAGAAAAGTGAAACATCCTTCTTACATAGCTGAAAAAAATAACTTTCTTTACTTCTATGTTATTAGAATTACGTAGAAGTCTTATTATTCTTTGTTCTCAGAAAGAAGTAAAGAGATTTAGTTTTCCATCTAATTTACACATGTCAATTAGATGGCTATGCTAAAAAAGAGCGCCACTCTTTCTCTAAATGACAACAGAAAATACTCAGTGGTTAAATCAACAGGGTGTGAGAGGGGAAAGAGAAACTACATAGATAGCTAAGAGAGAGAGAGAGAGACTGGTGACTTAAGTTAATTACAAATTACAGTTAATTGGAACAATAAAGATATTTTTTTTTTCCGAATAACTCAATCCCAGAACTAATGTATTTTGTATAGAAAAAAAGCCTTAAGGAAACAAACGTTAATTAACCCTCATATTGTAACGGAGAGCGGCCAACTTACGTAAATGCAGACACTTGTCGGCGCCGTTGCAAGAGGCAGCGTCTGGTATGCTGTGTGTGTGGGGCGAACCCGAAAACGCTCGCTGACGACAAAAAAGAAAGAGGAGTGGGAGGAGAAAGGCGTCAGAAAGTCAATTAAGCTTTTTATTTGAAGATCCGGACCGCAGCGCCGAGTGGGAGATTTATGCAAATTAAGTTGGTTTGCATGCGTCGCATTTTTTTTTTTTAATAAGAGAAGGAAAAATGAACATTTGGGGAGAGATGTGAAGATCGTTCTGAATGTGAGATCGTAAAGCGAACGAAAGGAGAGAATAGTGCTGGATTTTTTTTATGTTGGACTGAACGTTTTTTTTTTTTACACTGGAGAGAGATATTGACTTTCATTTGGACTTGATCTTGGCGACACCTCTGTTTAACTGTTCCGTTTATGGAGTTTGTCTCGTTACGCTTAGATAGACTCTTCTATGACCACTCCATATTATCAAATCTTTAGATTATGAAAAAAAAAAGATTTACAACTATTTAATCAATTATTAGCAGGCTAGATTTTATTGGGATGTATAAGACACTCATTGATTAGTCAATGTTTGTTTCCTTTGTCCTTTAAGGGTCATGTTGATTGGCTAAAAGGTAATCCAATCAGTGTTGCCAATTTAACGGTTTCCCCGCTAGATCTGGAGATTTCGTTTGGACTGAACGTTTTTTTTTTTTTACACTGGAGAGAGATATTGACTTTCATTTGGACTTGATCTTGGCGACACCACTGTTTAACTGTCCCGATACTATTTCTTTATTTTATCTACACATATAGTATGGTTTTTTTTTTGGTTTTTTTTGTATAATTTTTATTTTTTTGTATAAATTTTTTTTTTTTTTTTTTGTATAATTTTTTTTTTCAACTCTTTGTGTGAAGAAAGATAGTGACAGTGTTTGAGAGAGAGGGAAGGGGCGGGGAAAAAGGTTGATCAACTCGCATTTATTATAAGATATCTTAAACAGCAATGGAATCCTTAAAGTTGTTTTTTCTTTCTTGTAGATTATACTTTTTTATTTAAAAAAGAAAAAAAAAATGACTAAATCTTTCAATAAAATCATTTTTTGTTGAATTTGTAAGAAATATCTTTTGTAAGCCATTTTGAATTTGAGTCTCCTAAACCGTCAATACGCCTTTTACATTTAATAAAACCTGCTAATAATGTTAGGATATTAATAAAAAAAAAATTCTTTTTTAAATAGTGGAATTCATAGTTTAAAGATGTTTTTTTATTAAAAAAACAAAAAAACTTGTATTTCAAAAAACATCCTTTTTTTTTCACATTCAACATTTTTTTCATAAATGAAAAAGGTCATAAATTTTCATTCTTAAAATTTTATTTATTTGCATTCTTTTTTTTCAATAAAGAATAATTTTAAAACATTTTAATAAAAAAAATAACTTTTTTTATGTACATTTTCAATTAATGCTATTACATATATTTTCAAAATGTTTTTATGTATACGTATAATATATATATATATATACATATATATATATATATATAATAATCCAGGTAAAACATCCACAGGATAGTAATCCAAAGAATTTCAACCGGGTTTATACATTTCATTCTTTCCAAATTTAAATTTTACATTTCTTTTCTTTTTTTCTCCATTTCATTCTTTCCAAATATGATCTAAGGTTAAGATCGGATTCTAACTCTGCCTGATGAGATCTCAGTTTATAATAGCTGTTGATCGATAACATCGGCATTCCAGTATCTCAGATGTTGTACATGTCTGTGTAAATAAAAATAATCATATATATATATATATATATATATACATGGTGAGCCAAAATTAGGTGGACAGTAAAAAACATTTTTTTGTCGAAGCGTAAGAAGCAGACTTCAAAGCTGTGTAAATCAAGAAGGAAAACAGTTTGAACACTTTTTTTACTGTCCACCTACTTTTGGCTCACCCTGTGTATATACAGGGTGGGCAAAAATAAGGGTCCTATTTTTAAAAATTCATAACTTTTTTATTTATTGATTTTTAAAAAATTTTTTTTTTAGAATAAGTAAAGGACCCCTTCCGAAGCAAGCATGAGCCGTATTAGCCCTAAGGAACGCACCCTCATTTAGAAAACATTATTTTTGCTTAAAAAACTCAAAACAGTGTAAAAAAAAATACTTTAGTTTTTGTAAGTTTTAAGAAGTGTTTTTCGGCTAAAATTTGTTTTGTTTATTTCAAAAAATCTCGGAAGGGTCAGTCTACACACACATAAAGTTTGGTGAGTTTAACTTTTATTTTGTGGAAGTTATTCAAATTCAAGTTATTCAAATTTAAAGATAGGACCCTTATTTTGGCCCACCCTGTATATATATAATTAGTGATGGGACGATTCCAATACTTTTTTTTTTTTGATTCCGATACAATTACTGATTCCGATTCTAAAACCGTCTATTTTTTTTGGGGGGGGGGGGGCATAATCTTAGCATTCTGGTGTACACACCATCAATTTTCTCCTCCCATCTTTTGATGAAAGTCCAATTGTTACTTCCATATACGAGTCCCGATGCAACAATGGCTTCAAAGAAATCACGTTTCATCTTCGTAGGGAGACTTGACTTTCAGATCGCTTTCATCGTGATCTCTATATGAGATACATTAAATTATTCGAATGTTCCATTAAAGTTCTTAGTTACGTCTGAAACGTCGAGTCAGTAAAAAAGTGAAAAACGTATCCTCATGCAAGGTTGTCCTGACAAACCCTTGTACAGAAAGACCATAGACACTCGAAGAAAGTGTCTTTTTATTTTTCTTATCTTTCTGTTTTTGCTGGAGATGGGGCATCCTACTGGATGCCAGACATTCACCGGCTATTTCAGACACTCCAGCCTAGAGATCTTTTTAAGATTCTAACCGTCCCTTTAAGTGCAGTTGTTTGTATTTCTCTTGCACTCGGTTCACCGGGTATATTCACCAAATTCTTCTTCATTAGTCCTGTTGCTCCTATAATTACTGGGATGATGGAGATTTTCCTAAGATTCCAGTTTCTTTTCATGTCGTACATAAGACCTTGGTATTTCGTAATCTTTTCCCTTTCAGCTCCGTTAAAGCCAGCATCATTAGGGTCACTGACTTCAACTAGGGTTGCTACTGTCTCCCTATTGTCCCATATCACGATGCCAGGTTTAACAGCTCCGTTTTCTAGATATGTAGCTGTAGGGATTGCCCCCTCTGTTTGTGTGTGTGCATGTGTATAACGAAATAATTATAGAGTGCTCAACAATGTTAGTAAGAGCGTAATCTATTTATATATTTATAATATCATTCAATTATGTGCTAATTGGCCAGCTGTACCGGCGGTTTCTAGGTGTTTGGACACTACCTCTAAATTTCAGAATTATCCTCCTGCCTTCCTCTTTCCTCCCTCTACCCTCCTCCTCCCTCTACCCTCCTCCCTCCCTTTACCCTCCTCTACCCTCCACCTCCCTCTACTCTCCTCCTCCCTCTACCCTCCACCTCCCTCTACTCTCCTTCCTCCACCTCCCTCTACACTCCTTGACTTCCAGATCGCTTTCATCTTTTCCACTCCTGCGCAGCCATTGCTGATTCGCACCTTCAGTTCGCACTGTGTGGAAATTTTCTTTGCCAACTTTACTACCAAAATAGATAAACTCGTCGACATTTTTTTTAGACAAGTCCCATTTAGGGAAGAAATATTTCCATGTCGGTTCAGGAGAATGTGTTGACAAAAGACCCGATGCAATTTGTCGTTTCTTCAAGACACTGTGATACATAAAGGAATAAATTAAAAGGGAGACAACTCTTCACTTAAAAATATGACTTAATTATAAGGGAAACAACTCTTTACATTTTTCTTTTGTTTTTGTGATTAGCTAAAAATCTTTCATAATACAGATTGTCTAAGTTCAACCAGAGGGTTTTACCCGCCTAATAAACCGGTATCGTCCGGGCCTTTGGGTCTGGATTTACGCCGGTCTATTGGGGGTTGTCGGTCCTGTGCAGTTCAAGGAGGTGCACCCTTCCAGGCTTTGCCTCCCCTCTTTGGGGAGGAGTAAGTTTATTGCTTACTGTCTGAGGTGCCCCTACCGGGGAATGCCAACGGGGCTGCCCAGGAAATTTCTAAACAGCCAGAGTGCTGAAATTCTCGAGCGCTGGTTCTTTCCCGACCTTGTGTCAGGAAGATACATAAAACAGATTGTCTAGGCCGGACTTCGTAATTCTGTAAATAAACTGCAACAAAGTACGTTTTTATTTCTTCAAAAGTGAAATTTTGTTAGTCAGAAACAAAGTGTGATTTATCATTTAGGTCCAACTTTGAAAATCTGTCCGGCATAATTTTATAGATAGGACATAATAGTGATGATAGATTTAGCAGAATATGTTATGTATGAATGTTGTGCATAAATGTTGTGTACGTCATGTACAGCTCGCTCTCCTACAAAGCCTGGTTTTTAGCGACGAGCTGCTGAGGCCAGAGCCAAGATTTCCCCAGAGCCAAGATTTGATAGTAGTAGAATACTTCTATAATTTCCACAGTCAGTTCTTTCTCCCTTTTTCTTAAAAATGGTTGTAATTAAACCATCCCTTAAATCAGTTGGTATTTCTTCCTGTATCCATATTTTGACAATAAATTGATGCAGTCGTGAATACAAAAGTGGTCCATAGATTTCGGCAGGGATCTTGTCCATACCGGGAGCTTTATTATTTTTCAAAACAAGACGTTTGTCTTGACTTCTTCAAGAGAGGGGATTCCGCTCAGTGAATGAGGATGAGCGACCAGTCCTATCTTAAGAAAATGTTTTATTCTGAATTAAATGTGGGAGCTAGGGTTAGGGTTGGAAGATAAAAGAAGCGGTACGATGATTAGAGTTGGGCGGTTTTGAAATTTTGGTTTCGTTTTTTTTCCCTTAAAACCTCGGTTTACGGTTCGGTTTTTCGTTTTTTTTTTAAAAACATTTTTTACTATGGAAGCTATTCATTCTCTTGTGTGATGATTAGTTATTATTCAACGTTTAGTTGAATTATGCCACTGTTTCGATAATTTTGTGACTGAATCATTCTCCATGATATGAATCATATAAGTTTTAAGGTGTTGACTGTTGTAATCAAAGTTCTGATACCTTTTCAACAGTTAACTCGTTAAAACAGTGACCAAAGATTCATGAAAGATTTCTGAAGAATAAAACTGAGTTTGAATATACATTCTATCTAATTCTTTAACCCATCAGAAGCTAAAATATAACTCAGAAATGCAAGAAATTAAAAAACGAAAATTTATTTAAACAAACAAAATAATTTTACAAATAAAATTAAGCAAAAATGATGATGAAAATGAAGTTGCATTGGCAACTACTTTTTTTCTTTTTAAATGTTTATACTCGCTCACTACTTTTCGTTTATTTACTTTTACAACAAGTATTTTTTTTTAATTTCATTTTAATAACTTATTTTTTTAGATAATTCTGAAACAAACATAAATAATTATTTTACAATTTTGAGTTGAATCAAATAGATTTTCGACATCATACGGAACGCGTTTGATTTTTTCTTTTTCATTTGAAAATAGTTTATGCTAAAAATACGATGTCATATTGTCTGTTGTATTTCTCTTTTTTTCATTTGAAAATTCAAAATGTTAATGATAAACAAACTGTAAACAAAGATTTCTTCCTACAAGTCAATTAAATGTTTTTATCATATATTTGTTCAATCTGTCCTCTTACTAATATAAAATTTTTTGGTAATATTCAATTTTATTCAAATTGGAAAATCTTTTCAACCGTGTTTCCTTGTATATGGTGGCTTACTGTAGTAAAAACACAATACCGAACGGTTACGGTTTAAAAAAAACAAAAACGATTCGGTATGGAGACGAAACCGAAAAAACGCGTTTTTTCGGTAAAACCGCCCATCTCTAACGATGATTGTTTAAAGAGGGATATGAAGAGGTGTGGAATTGACCACACAACATGGGAAGTGGGTGCAATCGAGAGAACGGAGTGGAGGAATTGAGTAAGGTAAGGGGAGGTGTGGAAAGGTTTGAAAGTGAACCGCGTCATCACGCCGAAGAATTGAGAACAGCAAGAATAGTGTGGCGTGAAAATCAGCCACGAGCAGAATTGCCAAACGATTTGTGATAGGATGTGTGGATCTCGAATTGGACTGTTTTCTCATATGAGAACCCACAAATGAAACCCCGGGAAACCCGTATGTTTGATTCGAGTTACGGACGGCCATCATGATGATGAGTCCAGATGACTGAAGTTTTTTGCATTGTCATATTTTCTTATATATGTACGCAATATTTTCGTCGTTAGTAAACCGTCTGAGGTCGCTGGGATGCTGAGAACAGATACTACACTTTGATCTTAGCCAAAAGGCCAAGGAACTCTAAAAATGTTTTTTGGTGGCTAAGCATTTTTAAATGAAAAAAAAATATTAAAAAAAATTAATCTATTTATGATCTTTTAATAGAGGTGGATAGTATAGTATCGATTCTGTTTTCATAAGACCGTCCTCCCAGGAATTACCTCCTCCTTAAGGGGTGGGGGTAATGTAATATCTGTTCTGATGTCATGAGACCATCTTTTTTTTTTTTTTTAGGAGGGGGGGGTAGTATCTGTTCTGTTTTCATGATACTATACTCACAGGCATTACCATCTCCTTTTATGGGTGCGATCCTCCCAGGTATTACCTCCTTTTATTGGGGAGCAATATAGTATATGTTCGTTCCACATGATACTATCCTACCATGTTTATTTTCTCTGATGGAGTGGGGGTAGTGTATGATCTGTTTTGTTGTCACAATATCATCCTCCCAGGCAATACCTCCTCCTTTTTTTTGGGGGGGGGATCATCATGATGATACTATATTCTCATTCATTATCTCCTTCTTTGAGGGTCAGTGTAGAATATGTTCGTTCAGTTTGATATCATCCTCCCAGGCATTAACTCCTCCTTACAGGGGAAGGGGGCGGACGTTCGTCATGATACTATACTCCCAGTCGTTACCTCCTCCTTTAGGGCCCAGTGTAGTATATGTTCGTTCAGCTTGATACCAACCTCCCAAGCTAGCAAAAATATGTGACCGGAGAGGGGGAGCATATATTTGTTAGTGTTATATAAACTTGTTCTCTGTTGAATTGTGCATTTGGATTTTATTGTGCTTTTGTGTTAAACAAGTGTTTAGTGGTTAGAGCGTGTGTAACTAATGCATTTACGGATCACCGTGTTTTATTGCTCATCTATGTTCATCTATGCGCTTTTTTTTTTTTTTTTTTTGCAAGAATGTCTGCGATGTGTATACGTTGTCGTATTCTTTCCGGGGTTGTAATGTTATCTCCGATGTGAAAACATCTGTTTCCTCTTGGCTTTTACATTTCTAAAAACATCGTATCGATCGAATAAAGCCATTATCATATAAAAAGATTTTCGAGTCGTCTTTATACGACAATGTCGGATACTTTTCGATATTTTCAATACGGGGTGTTTGGAAAATCGTTGGTATAACTTCGGGATTCTCTAACTAGAAAGTTGGGTATGTTTATTTCTTTCTATGTACACGTTTCGCTTTGAAACTAATTAACTGATCATTGCAAAAGGAACGCTGCACATATAGAACATAATCCCAAAGTTATGCCACCGATTTTCAAACCCCCTATATATATATATATATATATGTGTGTATCGAGGCAGCATTTTTTTCTTAAGACACGTATTATTAAAAATAACCGACAATTTTTGTCTGGATATTTTACTATTGATCCCTTCAATTTTCCGGATTAAAGTCTTAATCTCAGATGAGAATTGGCTGATAAAACTGCCGTAATTTACATTTTGGTCCAGAGTACTTTCTGATCCATCTGGGTCCATCTTCAGTGGAATAATGTCAATCAGGTAAAGACCTGGAGTGAGATTTATAATTAATTATGGCGGGAAAATTTAAATATGAAACTATATTTATTAGGTATTATAAGCATTTAAGTATATTAGTACTGGTGTTAAAATTAATCTTGTTAATAGCAGGTTTTTTTGTTTTAATGAGTAAAGCTTCTAGTATGTGGAGTTTTTGTGTATTAGTATTATGTTCTAAGATTTTAGTATTGTCTACGAGAAGTTTTCGGATTTGCGAGCGGGGACAGGAATGTTCATTAGCTATAGCACTATTATCGGATAGATGCATGATCAACCTTCTAGACAAAGTCGTGGTGGTGGTGGTATATATATATGTATATATATATGTGTATATATATAATAGTACATGTATTATATTTGTTTCTATAGATGTTAATCCATTGAAACTCCAGTATTTATAAAAAGTACTCAATAACAAGTAGAGCTTAAATAAAATGTATACTATATATATATATATATATATATTATATATAAAAACAATTTCTTATAGAAATCAAATTCCAGGATAAAATGAAGCTCAATATTCAAACCTTTAAAATTGTTATTTAAATTTTGTTGTTTATTTTTTTTTTTTATTTTGTTGTTTATTTTTTTGTTTACTGCCTGAATTTATTTCAAGTATGTTTTGGATTTTTATAGAAACACATGCTAGCTTTCCTTTGCTTCGAAACTGACAATAAATCACAATTATATACCTTTGAGTCATATATATATATGTGTAAGAAAAAGAAATGATGAAAATAAAAATTGGATGAATTACAATATTTATTTATTCATCAGAGATTCAAGCAAGGAATATAAAAGTTTTTTCTTAATATTCCTTGCTTAAATATCTGATGAATTAATAAATATTGTAATTTATCCAATTTTTATTTTCATCATTCATTTTCTTATATCAATGCTCTGTCTAATATATCGAGCATTGACGTATCATGATAGGATCTAAGATAAAGATAAAACATCTTTGTTTCATTTTATATATATATATATATATATATATACACACACACCACGCTGCTTTTTTTTTTTTTGTTAACACGCGTGTTTGCATGTTTGCAATACATTTTAATAAACACAGAAGATTCTATTTTTCGTGTTATGTATTTTTTTTTTAAATGGGGGGGGGTATATTAAATATTTGTTTTTCATGTAGGGTGCGTTTTTTTTATTTACAAATTTAAAAAAAAAAAAAAAAAATTTTATTTTTTTTTTTTAATTTTTAAAAAATCTTATTTAAAAAATTTTTTTTTTTTTTTAAATCTTTAAAAAAAAATTTTTTTAAATTTTTTTTTTTAAATTTTTTATTTTATTTATTTAAAAAAAATTTTTTTTTTATTTTCTAATTGAAATCGCTCCAGACAAGGCATGAAGCCACTCGATGTTAGGAGCTAAAATGATTTTACCACTTCAAGATAAAAAAAAAATTAAGCCAGCGATTGATAGATTCTGACCCAGAAAACAGCAATTCTTCTCCCTTTGTCAGAAAACATCGCTCATGAAATGTGAGGACTAAAGATTAAAATAAGGAAAGCGAGTTACGAGGCTGTCGAAAGTAAAACCAAAGTTAGTCACTTTCTACTCTCCTAAATTCCTTTTTTACAAAGGCAAGTATGACGAGCGATTGGAAGATGGGTGATAGATGGGGGTGGCAGAGGAGGAACAGAATAAGGGTTAGGGTTAGATCAGTAGAAATAGCAGCAGTCCCATTATGGGAGCAGAAAACAAAAGGACAAGGTCAGTGTATGATCACAGTATTTTTTTTTTTTAACTGAGTTCACCGCAAACAAGGCAAGGGGCCACTGTAGACTAAAGGGGCTACTGAGAATTAGGGTGAAAGTTTTGGGGTTCATCCTAAGTTGGGAGCTGTGCAGCTAGATGTTTGTTTACATTAGTTTTAAATTTCTGCATATCATGACAGTTGGGGAGCAGGGAGTTCCAAAGGCCAGTAGCACGAGGAAAGAAGCTATTGGAGTAGGAGGCTCTCCGGCATCTGGGGACCTCCACAGTGAATAAATTGGATTTAGTTGATTGTCGAGTTGGTCGAGTGTATTTACGTTGAGGGGGCACCAGATCAGCAATTTCATCGGAGTACATTCCATTGAAGTACTTGTAAAACAAGCACAAGGATCCAACATTGCGGCGAGGGGACAGGGGCTGGAGCCTGGTGGACAGTGAAGGACCTATTAGATTAGCGACTCTTTTTTGGACCTTGTCTAAGAGGTAGAGACTAGTGGATGGTGCACCAGCCCAGATGGGCAAGATGGTGGCTTCCTAGAGATATAGGATAATGTCAGGTGTGAGACGTTCATTCTCATATGCTGCTGCTCTCTACCGTTTACCACTTCACCTCTCCATTGCCACATTTCATTTGCCCTTTTTCCATCCGTCTAATACATTCAAAGTGCAAACAAGCAAGCACCATTATTAGAATTGTATTATTATATAGATGCATGTGAATATCCAAGATGCATAACGTTTTTTTTTCTTATTTTTTACTTTTATTCACCCCAAAACAAAGTGGCACATTGCCATTGAGATGTAAGGAGCTACTGTGATTAGGGGTCAGATTCAGGGGGGGGGGGGGCTATCCTAAGTGGAAAGTTGGGCAGCAAGATGTTTGTGCACCAGAGCAGCAAGTTCATCGGAGTACTTGTAAAACAGACACAAGGATGCAACATTGCGGCGATGGGACAAGGGCTGGGTGGACCTATTAAGTTGACGATTTTTTTTTTACCTTGTCTAAGAGGGAGAGACTAGTGGATGGTGCACTAGCCCAGATGTGGCAAGAGTACTCCATGCCTGGGTGGTATTGAGCGAGAAAATGTTAACTTTTCTTTCCCCAATACTCTATACTTGGGCTTAACACTTGATCTCTGTACGAGATACGTAGATATTCGAATATTCATTAAAGTTCTTCTTTTACCTGTCAAACGTCGAGTTAGTAAAGAAGTTAAGAATTTTCCTCTCCCCAATTGACCATTTTACTATGTTATAAGATATCTTTCTTGTGGTCTTTTGGTCTTGGCGGATTCCAGGACTAGAATTCATCCAGTCTGGTGGAGTATCCAGTAGAGTGCTGTTACTTGAGGTAACATTACTAGGAGAAGGTGCACCATTCCTCGTATGAGCCAGTTAATAGCCGTGTCGAGGGGATCTTATTTGTGCTGCGAATACTGTTATTTTTAATATTTGGTCAGGGTTTACTTGTAAGGTGAAGTATCTTCATGTCAGGTTGTCCTGACAAACCCTTTTACAGAGAGACCAAAGACACTCGAAGACAGTAATTCAAACTATCCTATATATATATATATCTTGAGTAGAGCTTATTTGTAAGGATATCACAAACTGCCATTAGCTTTGAGGCATAGCTCATTAGGTAAAACTAATTCGAGCTCCGGCACGTGACAATGTTTACATTGAGATATTACTTACATTCAGTCAGTGTCGTATGATAGCGCAGGGGTAGGGCGCCGACTGTCAGCTTGACGGTTGAGTTTCAATCCCGGCTTGAGGCACTAACTGGTCTGCCGCACTGAAGAGCTGTGATACAGCGAAACAGTCTGTATGTGGATGACTATATATACATATATATATATATATATATATATATAAAATATAAATTTTATAACATAAATCGGTCGTAATAGCTCAATAGTGTGAGGCCATATCTATGGTATAAACTATTTTAATTTAATGTAAACCACGTCAAATGTAAGGAAGAACAGATTCACACCTTTTCACAAAAATCTGGGTTTTTTTATGCCCAGCATACAATTGTTTCGGCCTACTACCAAGATATTTATAAAATGCTCCTGTATCCTATGCATTTATTTCTTGGGGTGGCTATCTTCAGTGCTCGTATATAAACAAAGAAAATTAGGACATTTCCAGCCAAGTAATTACAATCCGTACTCATCAAATTTTTTTTTTTTTGTACAAATGGAGTTGTTTACTCCTATAGGTCCAAGTTGCAATATCCACACAACATACATACATACATCCATATATATAATATATATATATATATATATACATATATAATATATTATTACTATTTCATGTATCCACATAAAATTTTATAAGGAGATATGATTTTTTATGTATCAATTTTCAGTATTTACTTCAACAGTGCTCGATACGTAAGTAGAGGTAGGTAGTAAGCTATGAAAATATATTTATGGCAATTAAGCTACACAGAGGCTCCCGTGTTTCATTCCCAGGGGGAATCTTCAGGCTAAAATGCGTGAAGATTCCCCCCGGTGATGAAACGCAGGAGCCTCTGTGTAGCTTAATTGCCATAAATATATTTTCATAGCTTACTATATATATATATATATATATATATAAAGGAAATTGACAACATCTTTGAAGCACGGATTAGAATGTATTAAAGTCAAATATTTTGACGCAGGAGCCTCTGTGTAGCTTAATTGCCATAAATATATTTTCATAGCTTACTATATATATATATATATATATATATATATATATATATAAAGGAAATTGACAACATCTTTGAAGCACGGATTAGAATGTATTAAAGTCAAATATTTTGAAAATCAACAATCGTGCAATTTTAATGAAAAATTCATTTAATTTTTTTTTTTTTCAAAGCTTTTTTTTTCCTCCTTTCTTCCTCCTTATTTTGATGGTATTAACCCGTGATTCGATCTCTCGGGGTTAATGCTATCAAAATGAGGAGGAAGAAAAGAAAAAGAATTGCACGATTGTTGATTTTCAAAATATTTCACTTTAATACATATATATATATATATATATATATATATATATATATATATATGTGTATGGTAAGTCAATGAAAATGGACAGACCTAGGTGGAATCGTCGTCGTTGGATTTTTATACAGATTCCTCTGGATTTACCAATATTTCTGAGCCCCACGCTTTTTTGGATTTCGTTATTGGTGATTTTCATACCCGTTTGAACTTTAAAATGTTTTTAAAAAACTCTTTCAAATTTAGAACTTTGACAGTCCTCTTCTGTCAACTTATCAATCATAATTTTCCTCTGATAAGATTTTAATTTTTGAAAAGCCTGGTTTAAGGAATGAAAGAGAAGAAAAATGTTTTTTATTAACTAAACTGCTCCTTGTTTTGAACAACTGAAGATATCGATTTGCTTCCATTTGCAGGTCTAATCAATTTTCATTTGACTTACCATATGTTTGCTCTATCCAGTATATTGAGCTTTCCTTATTTCACAATAGGTCCAACTCTCTAAAGGTTTACCTTTTTAGTTATAATTTTCATATATATATATATATATATATATATATATAAAGGTTTTTATAATTTCAAAGTGTAATCTTCTAATCTGAATATTAAATTCAGATCAAATATAGTTGAATATTCTGATCATAATTTTATAGGGCTGACCTTTAAATATTATAGTATTGTAAATTGCTTTTATATATGAATATGAAAAATATATCTTAGTAATTAAACTCAAAATAAAGTTAAAAATTTTATTTCATAATTAAATTAGATAAGTGGAAATCGCACAATGTTCTAGCGACGAGGCGGTAGGGTTACTTAATCTAATGTGTAGTAGCACTAAACAGCCGATTGATTGACCGACTTGTCACTTGCTCTCTTAATTTTTTCCCCTTTGATTTTCTCTGGCAAATTTCAAACCCAATTTTCGCTTTTTTGACAGTCTTGAGAAGACGCATATGCGTTGAAACACGGATTAATTAGTGTCGACCGTCCAACCAATGTTTATTTAATTCTGTATTGAGCACTTTTGAAAAAATATTGGTTTTGTGTTAATTTTGTCAATGTATTTGAACTTGAATTATATATATATGTATATTACAAGTATAATTTGATGTAACAAATCTTGAAAATTTACCTGGTTTATGAAATAAGCAAGCAGTGATCAAATCGTGACTCTTTATCTAAGTGAAAGATCAGACTTTTTTTCCCGCCTGATGAGATCTTAGTTTCTAATAACTATTGATCGATAACATCGACATGCCAGTGTAGCGGCTTTTTGTACATGTTTGTATAAATAAGTACAATGTGATGTGACAAATCTTGAAAATCAACCTTTCTAAGGTTAGGATAGACAGAGGATGACCACCGCCCCCCCCCATTACCCACAGTTTTGATGACCTTGTGCCTAATTTGTTAAATCGTAATTTTACCTCATAGTAAATAAATAATTCAAAGTGTAGTATCCGTTCTGTCGTAAGTCAGTGAAGGAGGCAATTGTTACTTTTGTCCCAATCAAGTGTGCCGTTTTGGGGGTGTTTGATTCTCCTGACTTTAAAAACCCATCTTGTGTCTAACTCTAAACTAATTTTTATGAACTTGAACCTAAAATTATTTTGTGAAGTACGAAGTTCACAAATGTTCGTTTTAGTAGTTGCCGCTAATCGATCGAACCGATAATAATGCGTAATTAATCGTGACTCTTTATAAATTAAATTTTTTTAACCGATGCCAAATGGCACGTTTAAAATAAATGCGAACGGGGGCGCAAACTGCGTAAAAAGAATTTGGTGGATAATGGCGCGCGCCAATCTGACGTTTAATTAATTGAACCCTTTCCTCCCCACCCCCCTCACCTCCATTGAATTTTCAGTCGTGTGCGTGATAAAAACACCGTCGGTGGTCAGGAGGAAGCGGAGCTGGGTATGGGATGCCTGCCCTTGGCTTTCGTACGGAGCGGGCGGAGAGTTGTACTAGGAGAGAAATGGCATGTGGAGAAAAGAGAAACGGAAACATTGGAGAAGGCAAAGAAAGAAAATATACGCTGGAGGCATGGAAATACAACATCAGGTCGGTTTCAGAATGGCACCATCAACCCCCACCACCACCACCAGCACCGCCACCATCCCATCCTCACACGGTTTATCCACAGATGCACCATTTACCTACACCAAGCCTTGTTGTCACTTGACACGTTTCCTGCATGAATGTTTTCATTTTTTTTTATACATTTTGGAGATATGAAGAGTTGTTTGCGTATACATATATATGCAGGGTGAGCCAAAAGTAGGTGGACAGTAAAAAAACATTTTCCTTCTTGATTTACACAGCTTTGAAGTCTGCATCTTATGCTTCGACAAACAAATGTTTTTTACTGTCCACCTACTTTTGGCTCACCCTGTATATATATATATATATATATAATGTATGTGTGTATTTTGCGTACATATATATATATATATATATATAGAATTATAAAAAGAAAAAACTATACACACATTAAGGTTGTACCAAAAAAGATTTTTTGTTTTTTTGACGTGGTTGTTTATACATCTGAGGAGACCTAATTAAGGGGTCGAAATAAGTTATAATGTGTACAACCTTAATGTGTGTATAGTTTTTTCTTTTTATAATTCTGTTTTGCTCTGTTTAAATTACATTGAGCTCTGTTATTCAGATTCTCAACACAAAATTGAAATCTACACACTATATATATATATATATATATATATATATATATATATAGTTTGAAAAGTCACACACACTTCCATGTGCTGCTGAAATGGCAATAATAAGAATATTTAAAAAAATATTTTGAAAATCTGGACAACACAATTTATTTGTTTTTTAAATAAATTATTTATTTACTTTAAAAACTTGAGTACTTTCGGTGATATACACCCTTGTCAAAAGTATAAGCATATTTTTGCCCTCTTCTTTTTTCGTTTAATCCTTCTTGATTGAGACATATTTATCGCAGTCATTTCAGCAACGCTTCCATGTGTGACTTTTCATTCTACCTTATTCACGTAACCGCGTGCTACACACAGCGGCATATCAACATTAATCGTCGATAACATCAAGACGAATTTCAACTTGACTGCGATAGGTTTTCAAAATATAAAAAAAAAATATTCTCCTTATTATATATATATATATATATATATATATATAATTAGTAATCTAGGTGAAGTAGACATCCACAGAATTTCAACCGTGCTTATAAAAAGTGCTCAATAGTAAATAGAGCTATTTATACAGACATGTACGTAAAAAACGCTACACTGGCATGTTGATGTTATCGATCAATAGTTATTAGAAACTAAGATCTCATCAGGAAAAGGTTGATCTTTCACTCAGATATTTATATTGGTCCTAATATGAATATTTGAGTGAAAAATCGGACTTTTTTCCACCTGATGAGATCGTTGTTTCTAATAACTATTGATCGATAACACCGGCATGCCAGTGTAGCGGCTTTTTGTACATGTCTGTATAAATAAAAATAACTATATAAATAAAAATAATTATATATATATATATATATATATATATATATATATATATAAAGAGAAATAAAAAATGTAAAAATGACAAATCTATTTCATCTTTCAGTTGTTCAATGTAAGGTGTATTCAATAAAAATTATCCTTATTTTTTCTGTCCTCAAGCCAGGCTTTTCAAAGATCGAAATCTTATCATCAGAAGAATTACATAGATAAGTTGGTAGGGAAGTAGCCAAAATTTAACGTTTCAAAAATTTGAGAGAATAATAGAAAATGGATAAAATGAGGAAACGTATAAAATGGAGAGGCAAAACTTCACCGTTAAAAATCCGTGGAAACTGTGTTAAAAGTCGAAGGTGGTCAAAATATTGTGAATCCAGGCAGAATTAATCCAATAGAGTATGTGGTTCTGTCATAGAAAACTGGTTAGGATGTTTGTTGGAAAATTGGGGCCATTTTAAACGCTCCCATGGACCCCACTGAAGAAACTTCTAAAGAAATGAGTTTAAAATATTGCAACCTGTCTTCCTCTTGATCGCTACTCGAAATCTCAGCAATATTTTGAACTCATTTCCTTAGAATTCTCTTCGGTGGGGTCCATGGGAGTGTTTAAAAAGACTCTCTCGTAAGTTTAGAATAACTGCAATCATATAATCCCGGGCAACGACGGGTCGGGTCAGCTAGTTAAATATATAACTGTTGGCTGCTGCTGCTGCTTTCAAACTAACATCCACTTTGAAACCATTCATCCTTCATAAATTCACATTGCTTTTGGTAATTCATCCTTTATGACGTCATCCATTTAAATATTTCTGTCTTGATAAGCATATTAATTTGTTTAATTTTTTTTTAACTTGTAGATAATTTTTTTTTAACTTGTAGATAATTTTTTTTTTTTTTTTAACTTGTAGATTTTTTTTTTTTAACTTGTAGATAATTTTTAATTTTTTTTTTAACTTGTAGATCTTCATTTTATTTTAACTTGTAGATCTTCATTTTTTTTTAAACTTGTAGATAATTTTTAATTTTTTTTAACTTGTAGATCTTTATTTTTTTTTTAATTATTAACAAATAATAAAATTTATTTCAAAATATTAATTGATATTCGTCACTTGGACATTGTTTATTTCATCAGCAATTTTAAAAAATTCTTTTTTTTTTTTTTTTTAATATTAAATTTTTAGTAAGAAGTAAAAAAAAAAAAAAAAAAAAAAAAAAATTATTTATAAATAAATATTTTATCCATAGACATATAAAAAAAAAAAAATTATTATTTATAAATAAATATTTTATCCATAGACATATAAAAAAAAAAAATTTATCCATAGACATATAAAAAAAAAAATTTATTATTTATAAATAAATATTTTATCCATAGACATACAAAAAAAAAAATTATTATTTATAAATAAATATTTTATCCATAGACATATAAAAAAAAAAATTTATTATTTATAAATAAATATTTTATCCATAGAAATATAAAAAAATTTTTTTATTATTTATAAATAAATATTTTATCCATAGACATATAAAAAAAAAAATTATTATTTATAAATAAATATTTTATCCATAGACATATAAAAAAAAAAATGTATTATTTATAAATAAATATTTTATCCATAGACATATAAAAAAAAAAAATCATAAAGTGTGTTCTGTAACAACAAACAAGATCCAGAGATTTAGTATAGAGATAAATATAGTTGCTATATTTATAGAGGAAAGTGCTCAATATTGATAATAGAGCTTATTCAGATCTAAGTTTGGCGATATAAAGTCAACGGTGACTAGTAGTTTCTCGCCAAGTAATTTATTCCCATTCATTCATTCATTTCGTCTGAATCAGATAATTCTATTGTCGGCATTGGTTTCCCCGATATCTTTCGAGTTAGAATTTCTAAATAGACATCGGTTACTTATGGGAGGGACCACGTGAAGGTTGCCAACATCCTAAGTGAAAGTGTTTCTGTGGTACGAACTGGATTCGAACTTGGCACACCCAGGTCGTCAGCCACCGTCACCTCTCATTTGTTCCCATTTGTTTACCTATTTATTTTAGAAACGATCATTATTTGATGGGACATTTAGAAGGGGTCATTATGGGACGGGGCATTTTGGAAGTGGGGTCATTATGGGACGGAGCATTTTGGAAAGAGGCCATTATGGGACGGATCATTTTGGAAGGTGGTCATTATGGGACGGATCATTTTGGAAGGTGGTCATTATGGGACGGGGTCATTATGGGACGGGGCATTTTGGAAGGGGGCCATTATGGGACGGGGCATTTTGAAAGGGGCCATTATGGGACGGGGCATTTTGAAAGGGGCCATTATGGGACGGGGCATTTTGAAAGGGGCCATTATGGGACGGGGCATTTTGGAAGGGGGCCATTATGGGACGGGGCATTTTGGAAGGGGGTCATTTTGGGACGTGGGTCATTTTGGGACGGGGTCATTTTGGAAGGGGGTCATTATGGGAAGGATCATTTTGGAAGGGAGTCATTATGGGACGGGGCATTTTGGAAGGGGGTCATTATGGGACGGATCATTTTGGAAGGGGGTCATTATGGGACGGGGCATTTTGGAAGGGAGTCATTATGGGACGGGGCATTTTGGAAGGGGGTCATTATGGGACGGGGCATTTTGGAAAGTGGTCATTATGGGACGGGGCATTTGGTTTTGACTGGTTAATTAGTTTGTTTACAACTTCTCTGCCGCCTGTGTTGTTGTCTTAAACTATAATTTTTTATGGTAATGTTTTAATCTCTATTTATAAAATCATTGGAGCTTTCAAAACGTTCAATCTCTTAATACATGAGGATTTTAAATGCTTTCAAGGGAAGCTACTCTTTGGGAAAAAAATCGTTGTTTATTCCTTTCGATAGTTTTGGGCATCTAGTCATTATGGGACGAGGCATTTGGTTTTGATGGGTGAATTAGTTTGTTTGCAACTTGAATTCTCTGCCGCCATGCTTCGTCTTCGATAGTTTTGAGCATTGAGCATTCTTTGCCGCCATGCTTGTTGCAGCAACGCATCTTCGATAGTTTTGAGCATTTAGCTCATCGCTCAGACGGAAAATTAATTCGCAAACTAATCCTCTCTGCCTGGTTGGCGCAAGCGTATCGGTGCACAGCTGAGGATGCGTGCGACAACAATCAGTGCGACTTGGTCGAGCTCTCCGGTTTTTGATGGTGAAATCGCAATTGGTTAACCATCTTTTGCAACCTTGCTCATCACCGTCGTGGGCCGCCATGGTTTGGAACACAACTCTCTTTCTTTTTTTTCTTTTTTTCTTTTTTTTTCTTTTTTTTTTTCTTTTTTTTTTTTCTTTTCTTTTTTTTTTTCTTTTCTTTTTTTTTTTCTTTTCTTTTTTTTCTTTTCTTTTTTTTCTTTTCTTTTTTTTTCTTTTCTTTTTTTTTCTTTTCTTTTTTTTCTTTTCTTTTTTTTTCTTTCTTTTTTTTCTTTTTTTTTCTTTTTTTTCTTTTTTTTTTCTTTTCTTTTTGTTTTCTTTTTTTTTTTTTTCTTTTTTTTCTTTTTTTAATACTTTCGTTTACCCCAAACAAGGGGTCACATTGCCACCGAGACATAAGGGACTACTGTGAATTAGGGTCCAGATCCTAAGTGTGGAGTTGTGTAGCAAGATGTGTGTTCACATTTAAACGCCAGTTACACACGACCAGGGTGAACCCCATCGCGACAACGTTTGAATAGTTTATTTAAACAGGCGATCTTTTTGACCCGATTGTTTTACTTATTTTGAGATTTAAAAAAAAATTTTTTAATTTTTTTTTAACATAGTTCACCCCAAACAAGGCAGGTCGCCACTGTAGACGTAAGGGGCTACTGAGAAAAAAGAAATGTTTGAAGGGGTCAACCTAAATTGGGATCTGCGCAGCGAGATGTCTGTGTTAGTTTCAAATTTCTGCATATCAGTACCGTCGGGAAAACAGGGGGCAGGGAGGGAGTTCCAGAGGCCAGCAGCACGAGGAAAGTTATTGGAGTAGAAAGCTCTCCGGCATCTGGGGACCTCCACAGTGAATGGATGGGATTTAGTTGATTGTCGAGTTGGTCTAGTGAATTTATTTATTTGCTTGTTTTGTGAGTTTTTTTTTTTTGTTTTTGCATTTTTTTTAGTTTTGTTTTTTAATTTAATTTTTGTTATTCGTTTATTTTATTTACTGTTTTTGTTTTCTTATTCATTTTATTTAATTTAGTCTTTCGAATCGTTTAAGATGGCTTTGTCGGAATTTATTTTCATGGCTGCATTTAGATATAAGCTCTGGTCATCCAACATAAAGTTATGTTGATGGATTTCCAAAGTTAAACCCAAATAGCATTTAAGCTGACAAATCAAACTTTGTTTCTGACTAACCAATTTTCATTTGTTATTGTTGTACCGTGTTATTAGCAATAAAATGAAGCTCTTCGCTACAATTTACTTAGAAATTACTTAGTCCAGACGAAAAAACTGCTAGAATGAAAATTTTTTAAATAATCACCTAAAAATAAAAATCAGCAAGGGGATATACATATAATAAGACTTTAAAAATGTGCAGAGAAATAAAAATTAAAAACTAAAATGGCCCCCCCGGGTACGTAGGGCTTGTTTGTTTAATAGATGTTTTTTTTTTTGTGTGCTGGAAATGTGTTTATTTTTCTAAGCCGTGCCTAATCTTAATTTGTTGTTATAAGCTGCTGCTATTTTTCTGATTTTCCGTGTAATTTTTTGGTGTGTTTTGGTCTGAATTTTTTGGTGTGTTTTGGTCTGAATTTTTTGGTGTGTTTTGGTCTGAATTTTGAAGGGAAACACCCCTTCAAAATCTGGTCTGAATTTTGAAGGTGTTTTGGTCTGAATTTTTTGGTGTGTTTTGGTCTGAATTTTTTTTTTTCTTTTTTGTTGAAAATTTTTTTTTCTTTTTTTCAAAATGAATGGGAGTAACTCTGTATTGACAAATTTTATTTTTTTTTTATTTTTGTATTTGTGTAAAGAATTCAGAATAAATAAATGGTGAAAGAAAAAAATGTTCCGCATGTTAAAGAGTATCAAATTTTTCAGCTTCGTACAATTTAAGGAGGAACTGTTCCTCTGTAACAGGTACATTAACGCGACTGCGTGAAGATAAGTTAGACTACTATCTTCAGTGACGGACGATTTATTTTTTAATGTTGGTATTTTTCAATTTGATGTGCACAATATTTTGTGTGTATCTGTATATAAAAATAATCCCATCTTAAAGAAAAAGGGGCCACTTCTCAATATGGTGGGTTTAATATAGGGTTTTAAGTTTTTTCACACACAAAAAAATATCAGTTAAAAACGTTAGTTAGTGAATGAAATTTTTTGCATTATTATCTAATTGGGCTTTTGTCCGTTTTTGCATTGTTCAAATCTGTTTTTTTTTTGTTTTTTTTATTGATTTACTATTAAAAGAAAAAATCTACTTTGATCTCTACTGTTCTATGAATCATATATGTTAGCTGTTGAAATGAAAATTATATGAACAGTCAGTTTCATTTCCATGTCATTTTTGTACTTTTTTATCGAAAGGTAAAGAGATTTTTCCCAATGTTTAGGCTAATAATTATTGCTTCTATTGTGATTAATCTTTATTTACCTGCATTTTTAGTTATAACCTGTAAAAATTGGCTTCTGGACCAATAGCACATAATTAAAAGAAAAATCAAGTTTGATCTCGACTGTGCTAGCAATTATATTATGAAGATTCAATATGTTAGCTGTTGAAATGGAAGCTTGTTACATTTAACAACATTTTAAAATGCTTAACGTAACACAATTTTGTCCTGTAATGCAAATTCTGGAGTCGCGGAATTTAAATTGTTAACGTCTTTCCTGGAACAATGCGAGATCGTTTTTCACATGCGCGTTTCTCGGCTATCTTTTCAAATTCTCTTCTTTTCTCCATTTTTTTTTTTGTTGATTCGCTTTTTGTCACCTGATGATGATTCGTCAAAGAATCAAAAACGTCCGCGATACATATGAAACATAGATTAATTTTTTAAAAAATTCTAACACAAAAAAGATCTTTAGAAAAATTGAAACAAATAAAAACTGGTATAATTAAGCGGAAGAATTCTGTTATTTTTTTTTAACAATGTTTGCTTAAATATATATGTATATAACAATTATTTATGAATATTATTTTCACATTAATTCATATACACGTGTTTCATGCCACCCTGCAATCATCAGTAGGGGAGGAGACAATCCCTGCCGGTCGCACGATTAAAACCCCAATACAAAAGTCATATTTGACTCGGTAGTCAGAGTGTGTACCGTTGTGACCACCATGCATATATATATATATATATATATAACTTAAAGAAAGAGGCAAACTACCTTCAAAAACCATGTGTTAGATGCAGATCAAAACAATATCTTTTTTTCATCTTGACTTTTTTACCTAATAATTTCGCTTGATATAACAAGTCTCGTCAGAACTTTAGACAAATAGAAGGTATTAACCCTATTTTTTTTTTCGTAACAATCCTTCCTGGTCTTGTAGAAGTCATGTCCGATGTTGTGTGGACTTAACGGTGTAAATGTCTCTTTTAAATTGAACTTAAATCGCGCATGGTCGCTGGTAGGTATAAATTTGGGAAAGTTATTTTTTTTAAAGCATCTTTAGAATTTTAAACTTAAAGAAAGAGGCAAAATGCCTTCATAAGAAACCATGTGTTAGATACAGATATTTTTATTAAAATCAAAATAAAAAATAAAAAATCATATATATATTGTTGTGGGGTACAAATCATCCCTATTGGAGAACTGATGGTATCAACCAGGTATAATAAATACCACTGGTTGCAGAGACTCAGAAGAGACTTTCATACCCTGTTTTACCGCATGTTATGAACCCGTTCATCTCCTACCACATGAGTGGCGTTCTGTATTGCTTTATCATAAATACATTGTTATATTTAAAATATATGTCACTATTGGTGGTTTATTTCTTTGTGACCCCTAGCATGGGTCTACAACAATATATATATATATATATATATATCACAATGTATTGACCTTCTCCATCACAATTTCAAAGACAAACAAAGTTAAGATGTGCCTGGTGCAGTTAAGATCACCGATGTCAAATCGGTTTTCCTTCTTCTAGACTGGTTGCCAACTGAGGCTAAACAATTTGGTCTATCCTACTACTTTAGCTGGACATAGAAATGCACAGGAGCATTGATGAGACTTGTTGTCACTTGTCTTCTAATAATTGTAATAACCTCATTTTTTTTTTCATTTTTTTTTTTCATTTTTTTTTTCCATTTTTTCTTTCATTTTTTTTTTTTCTTTTTTCTTTTTTTTTCATTTTTTTTCCATTTTTTTTTTTCATTTTTTTTTTTCATTTTTTTTTTTCATTTTTTTTTCATTTTTTTTTTTTTCATTTTTTCATTTTTTTTCTTTTCTTTTTCTTTTTAGGAAGCAAACATAGCCCCTCATCCACTATCTGTGGTGTTGATGACGAAGATGATACCATCTCCTCAGCGTCAGGTAAGTTATTTAACGACATTAAATATGCTTAGATTTCATGATTCACATAGTACGATGATATGCGGCATGATCCCGTTTACAGGGTTAAGCGGTGTTATGCTTGGTCAATATTAGATGGGTGAACATTTGAGAACTACCAGCCTCTTTATGTGGGTGGACAGCGACACGTCTCTGCACAAAACTAACGTTGTCATCTCTCCTGAACGGGGATATACATACGACTGGGTGTGAACCTGCGTCTGAGAATAGTCTCTAGGTTCTGTGGGTTATATGGTATGATTGACGGGGTATGACCATAGGGTCAGCTAGAGCTGTGAACTGTCGTCTGTGTGCGTTCATTGCACGGGCCGTGATCGTCCACTCATTGTCTTCATTCGAATTTGGTGCTTGGCCTCGACATTAGTGTCCATTGTGCGGTCTTGGTCACTTATGTAACAAAACGATTTTTTAATCCCAACAAAACTCAAAACTCAAATTTAAACAAAAAACAATATTTTATTTTGACGTTACAATTACGCCCGGCTTCTCTACCGAATGACCGACTTGCCAAAATAGACAAACATATCTCCCTGGTGATACCAGATCAGGCTGCCCTGTGGCTCCCTGAGACGAAATTCACCTACATTGACGTTTTTTTTTTTTTTTTTGGTTTTTGTAAAACTAAATTATGTTCTACAAAACCAAAAACAAAAACAACAGCCCCTCTCCCTTTCTCCCTCCCCTTTTTTATTTTATTTTTAGAACTTGAAGCATAAATCTTTTACTATAATGACCAGATTCGGCATTAAATAACCCAAAAAGGGTTGATATGCCGTAAAACAAAACTACCAAACCAAAAACGATGATTAAACATTTGAAGATATAAAGAACTTGAAGCATAAAAACTTTTACTATAATGACCAGATTCGGCATTAAATAACCCAAAAAGGGTTGATATGCCGTAAAACAAAACTACCAAACATATCTCCTAACCGAACACAAACAGTCGATCAGCTTAAGGCCGAAAGGCTAATCAGTCGGATACCCATAGAAACCCAACTGACCCTTTCTACTTTTTATGCTGGAATCTATATATTAATACGCGAGCGTCTGCCTACCTGTGTCGCGCTCTGACCCCCCTTTTTAAGAATTATCTCCCCTTCCAAAAAAAAAAATTAAAAATTATCTCCCCTTTCGATTCACTCTTCTAAAAATAGAAAATTTGTGTTCGTTACTATAATGCAGAAGCCCCAAAATAATGGCCGATTTCAGAAACATTTATTCCTAAAAAAATCTTTCCCCTTTCCAATACTCTGTAAATGACGTGAAACTGTTGCAATACTGACATCAAGTGTCTGAGACATTTCTTTGACACTTTGACGTGGATTTTGCTCAACAAGTGCTTGCGGTTGTTCATCGTCAAGATTATACGGCCGCCTCTTGACTTCCTCATCTTCAAGGCTCTCATCTCCACTACGGAATTTCTGGAATCACCTTAGTACTGTCCGATCGCTTATGGATCCATCTCCCCATGCTCTATTGATATTGGCAAAAGTTTCGGAGGCATTGTGCCCAAGTTTGAACTTAATGCAACATAAGAAGACGAAGGTCATGTTTTTGCATGTTCGTCATTGAGGGTCGTCTATGCTTCAAAAATACTTTCTATCTGAAAAAAAGTTACAAATTATTATTGAAACATTAATTATTATATATGTTAGAATTTACCAGAAATAAACAACAAAATTCTGTGTTAAAATGACTTTTTAAACCCCTTTTTAAACGCATCAGGCGGACATTATTTTTGTAACGACCTAATAGTTTCAGAATATATATGGTTGTGGGGGTCTATTTACAAAATTCCAACTTTTCACACCTGACAGTATGCTATATCTCTACAAAGCCACCATCCGTCCATGCACGGCGTATTGTTATCACATCTGGGCTGGTGCACCATCCACCAGTCTCTCCCTCTTAGACAAGGTCCAAAAAAAGAGTCTCTAATCTGATAGGTCCCTCACTATCCACCAAGTTCCAGACTCTGTCCCATCGCCGCAATGTTGCATCTTTGTGATTGTTTTACAAGTACTTCAATGGAATGTGCTCCGATGAACATGCTGCTCTAGTCCCCCCCTCGAGATAAATTCACTAGACCAGCCCGACAATCAGCTAAACCCCATCCAGTCACTGTGGAGGTCCCCAGATGCCGGAGAGCCTTCTACTCCAATAGCTTCTTTCCTTGAGCTGCCGGCCTTTGGAACTCCCTCCCTGCTCCTTGTTTCCCTGACTTAATTGACATGTAGAAATTTAAAACTAAGATGAACTAACACTTAGTTGCACAGCTCCTAATTTAGGATGACCCCCTAAACGTTCATCCAAATTCTCAGTAGCCCCTTAAGTCTACAGTGGTGGCCTGCCTTGTTTGAGGTGAACTCAGTTAAAAAAAAAAAAAAGATATCAAAAAGATAATTAAATCCCCCAATGTCTTCGGTATGAAATGGTGGGCGTCATTTTTGCACCAATACACTTGGAGGGAGGCGGTGGGGTATAAACTTATAACTATCAGTAAAAAAAATATCAACTTGTGTTCGATCAATTGTATACAATATGTATTTCGGCATTAAATAACTTAAAAAAGGGGTTGATATGCTGTAAAACGCACAAACACAACCTTTAAAAATGAAGACCACTTCTTTTTCTTTTTCTGTAAATCTAGGAATGCAGAGCCGCCGTTCTGTGGAGACTGGCTCAACAAATGGCAGCCCCGATTCGGACGTTATCTTTCATCTGGGAGAAAGGTAAACAAAAAAATCTATCTATCTATTTTCTCTTGCACGCTCACACTAAAAATGCGATAAACTATATAGGTTCTACAGATGAGAAATTCAAACTTAGATACAATAATCAAAGAATGAAACTTATGACTGAAACAGTAGCATAAACTTTCTAGGTACATGTAATGAATGGGTATCCAGAGATTTTCAGTATTTTGACGGAGAATCCCGTATCAGTCCCAGAAATGGCCAAAGTAGTTTACGATTTGAGAGCCACAAAGAAAATGTAAAAAGTCTGACAACACTTACTATGCGTAACCTCCCCCCCCCCCCCCCCAAAAAAAAAGTGGCTTTCAAATCATAAACTGCTTCGGTCATTTCTAGGACTGACTCTGGATTCTCTGTTAAAGTACTGAAATCTTCTGAATACCCATTCATTACAATTACCCAACCGGCTATCATATCAAGTTTATCGTAAATCCACTAACATCAACGAACATTTACATTTAACTGCTGGCAATATTTAAGCATATCATATTTCTAATTAATTAAAATGAATAAAATAGAGGCTATATTTATATTTAAATTAATCAAAATATAATTATTAATAAGTGACCGTTATTATTGAAAGCTAAAATCAATGCGATATATATTATTATTTTTTTATTTTTTTTATTTGAAACTTGAAGTCTGTTCTTTGTTTATGATTGAATTAGTCTTTGCAGATCAAAGTCTGTTCTTTGTTTATGATTGAATTAGAGTCTTTGCAGATCAAAGTCTGTTCTTTGTTTATAATTGAATTAGAGTCTTTGCAGATCAAAGTCTGTTCTTTGTTTATGATTGAATTAGTCTTTGCAGATCAAAGTCTGTTCTTTGTTTATGATTGAATTAGTCTTTGCAGATCAAAGTCTGTTCTTTGTTTATGATTGAATTAGAGTCTTTGCAGATCAAAGTCTGTTCTTTGTTTATGATTGAATTAGTCTTTGCAGATCAAAGTCTGTTCTTTGTTTATGATTGAATTAGAGTCTTTGCAGATCAAAGTCTGTTCTTTGTTTATGATTGAATTAGAGTCTTTGCAGATCAAAGTCTGTTCTTTGTTTATGATTGAATTAGAGTCTTTGCAGATCAAAGTCTGTTCTTTGTTTATCATTGAATTAGAGTCTTTGCAGATCAAAGTCTGTTCTTTGTTTATGATTGAATTAGAGTCTTTGCAGATCAAAGTCTGTTCTTTGTTTATGATTGAATTAGAGTCTTTGCAGATCAAAGTCTGTTCTTTGTTTATGATTGAATTAGTCTTGCAGATCAAAGTCTGTTCTTTGTTTATGATTGAATTAGTCTTTGCAAATCAAAGTCTGTTCTTTGTTTATGATTGAATTAGAGTCTTTGCAGATCAAAGTCTGTTCTTTGTTTATGATTGAATTAGAGTCTTTGCAGATCAAAGTCTGTTCTTTGTTTATGATTGAATTAGAGTCTTTGCAGATCAGTCTGTTCTTTGTTTATGATTGAATTAGTCTTGCAGATCAAAGTCTGTTCTTTGTTTATGATTGAATTAGTCTTTGCAGATCAAAGTCTGTTCTTTGTTTATGATTGAATTAGAGTCTTTGCAGATCAAAGTCTGTTCTTTGTTTATGATTGAATTAGTCTTGCAGATCAAAGTCTGTTCTTTGTTTATGATTGAATTAGTCTTGCAGATCAAAGTCTGTTCTTTGTTTATGATTGAATTAGAGTCTTTGCAGATCAAAGTCTGTTCTTTGTTTATGATTGAATTAGAGTCTTTGCAGATCAAAGTCTGTTCTTTGTTTATGATTGAATTAGAGTCTTTGCAGATCAAAGTCTGTTCTTTGTTTATGATTGAATTAGAGTCTTTGCAGATCAAAGTCTGTTCTTTGTTTATGATTGAATTAGAGTCTTTGCAGATCAAAGTCTGTTCTTTGTTTATGATTGAATTAGTCTTTGCAGATCAAAGTCTGTTCTTTGTTTATGATTGAATTAGTCTTTGCAGATCAAAGTCTGTTCTTTGTTTATGATTGAATTAGAGTCTTTGCAGATCAAAGTCTGTTCTTTGTTTATGATTGAATTAGTCTTTGCAGATCAAAGTCTGTTCTTTGTTTATGATTGAATTAGTCTTTGCAGATCAAAGTCTGTTCTTTGTTTATGATTGAATTAGAGTCTTTGCAGAAACATTCAAATGTTTAGATTTATTTATTCAGAAACTGAGTCTTTGCCGAACAAAAGGGGATTCATTAGCTGAGATATCAAGGAAGTCGGTCAATAATTAAAGGGCATTGAATTATCCACGGGTCTGAAAAATCGTAATCAAAACTTTCCCTTTCAATTACATAAATTACATTTCATTGAAAGTTATTAATAAGAGTCAATGTTCATTTGTTTTCATTGTAGAAAGTTCATTGAGAAATGTTAGAAGTATTAAAGTGGTTAAGTTTATACATTTGTTTTCAATCAGCAGACGACATTAAAAAGAGAGTCAAGCAGTATGCGTGTGTGTTGCCTTTAGTGTGTATATGCAGTGAAAGAGTTAATGTATTGTGTATGTGTGTGCGTGAGTTTAGAAAAGGCATTCTCAGCTTTCTTAAAACCCGACCGAGGGGCAGAGGGGGTCTGGAGAAATGACGATGTTAGCTCTTTCGTAGATTTGGACTCAACATACTTTGTTGAAGGAAAAATCTGGCTTTTTATGCATCCGGGCGGGGTGGATCAAAACAGCAAATTTGATAAATCCAGAGAAATGCATCCGATTGGCTTAAAATCTTTTTTATTGATTCAGGTGAGTGCATGCGTCGAGCCATCAGCGCAGAGAAGAGTTTAAGCATTTTAATTTTGGGCACCGAAGGGTTAGGGTAATGTCTCTACACATATGTCGAAGGGTGAACTTCGTCTCTACAGAATTACGAAAAAAAAAAAAGGAATTGACTAAAAAATTTTTTTTTCTTTTTATAGATAAATCCCATGAAAAATGCCAGTATACTGAAATCATATGCCCTTAATAGGGTTAAGATGAAAATTCATATACACTAAATGTACAAAAGCAAGGAAATTCCCAAATTTTTACACTTTTATTGTCATTAATTAAGGGTATGACTACATATCAACCAAACCATTTCATTATCACATCACTACAGTATAAATCTCTATGCATGAGTGGATGAAGTGTGTGAGGTGTGCTGAAGAAAAATTCCTACCAGTAAAATACATAGCCCTGTTGTGCTCGCATACTCTTAATGACAATAAAAGTGTAAAAATTTGGGAATTTCCTTGCTTTTGTACATTTAGTGTATATGAATTTTCATCTTAACCTTATTAAGGGCATATGATTTCAGTATATTGGCATTTATCATGGAATGTCACTACTTTTGTAAAGGCTATGCCTCAATACAATGGTCATTTTTAAGGTTTTTTGGAATTCTCTGGAAAACTAAGGTATATGGTAAACTGAAATTAAAATGCCATCAACTAGACCCTAGAACCTCTATCTCTGCCAAAAATCAGCTGAATCCATCAAATAGTTGATGAGATACAGGGTGGCACACACGTACGTACGTACACATAGATAACATGATTTCATGATTGAACTTTCTGGATCTCTGGGTTGCCTTGACTAATGATGCTGAAATTCTACACACTTATAGAACCTATCAAATAAATTTTTTTTGCAAAGCTGGAACTAATTTGGTGTATAGGTTTTTGAGTTATGACTGATCAAAGAAATGAGATTTCTAGCATAGGCCATTCTTAAGGTCTATTAAGGGATAGAGCACTCTCGCACCTCCCTTGATTATGAAACACAATAATATGACTGGAAAGACGTTCTTTGATCTCGTGCCGTCAACTTTTACTTATTCTTTTTTATCCATTTGTTTTAGATATACACTGTACCAATGCTGACCCGATGGGTCATCTACTGGTTATTTAAATCTCTTTGTTTTCTTTTCTCTTTTTGCAGTCAAAGAATGATACTGATGACTGAAACAGTAGCATAAACTTTCTAGGTACATGTAATGAATGGGTATCCAGAGATTTTCAGTATTTTGACGGAGAATCCCGTATCAGTCCCAGAAATGGCCAAAGTAGTTTACGATTTGAGAGCCACAAAGAAAATGTAAAAAGTCTGACAACACTTACTATGCGTAACCTCCCCCCCCCCCCCCCCCCCAAAAAAAAAGTGGCTTTCAAATCATAAACTGCTTCGGTCATTTCTAGGACTGACTCTGGATTCTCTGTTAAAGTACTGAAATCTTCTGAATACCCATTCATTACAATTACCCAACCGGCTATCATATAAAGTTTATCGTAAATCCACTAACATCAACGAACATTTACATTTAACTGCTGGCAATATTTAAGCATATCATATTTCTAATTAATTAAAATGAATAAAATAGAGGCTATATTTATATTTAAATTAATCAAAATATAATTATTAATAAGTGACCGTTATTATTGAAAGCTAAAATCAATGCGATATATATTATTATTTTTTTATTTTTTTTATTTGAAACTTGAAGTCTGTTCTTTGTTTATGATTGAATTAGTCTTTGCAGATCAAAGTCTGTTCTTTGTTTATGATTGAATTAGAGTCTTTGCAGATCAAAGTCTGTTCTTTGTTTATAATTGAATTAGAGTCTTTGCAGATCAAAGTCTGTTCTTTGTTTATGATTGAATTAGTCTTTGCAGATCAAAGTCTGTTCTTTGTTTATGATTGAATTAGTCTTTGCAGATCAAAGTCTGTTCTTTGTTTATGATTGAATTAGAGTCTTTGCAGATCAAAGTCTGTTCTTTGTTTATGATTGAATTAGTCTTTGCAGATCAAAGTCTGTTCTTTGTTTATGATTGAATTAGAGTCTTTGCAGATCAAAGTCTGTTCTTTGTTTATGATTGAATTAGAGTCTTTGCAGATCAAAGTCTGTTCTTTGTTTATGATTGAATTAGAGTCTTTGCAGATCAAAGTCTGTTCTTTGTTTATCATTGAATTAGAGTCTTTGCAGATCAAAGTCTGTTCTTTGTTTATGATTGAATTAGAGTCTTTGCAGATCAAAGTCTGTTCTTTGTTTATGATTGAATTAGAGTCTTTGCAGATCAAAGTCTGTTCTTTGTTTATGATTGAATTAGTCTTGCAGATCAAAGTCTGTTCTTTGTTTATGATTGAATTAGTCTTTGCAAATCAAAGTCTGTTCTTTGTTTATGATTGAATTAGAGTCTTTGCAGATCAAAGTCTGTTCTTTGTTTATGATTGAATTAGAGTCTTTGCAGATCAAAGTCTGTTCTTTGTTTATGATTGAATTAGAGTCTTTGCAGATCAGTCTGTTCTTTGTTTATGATTGAATTAGTCTTGCAGATCAAAGTCTGTTCTTTGTTTATGATTGAATTAGTCTTTGCAGATCAAAGTCTGTTCTTTGTTTATGATTGAATTAGAGTCTTTGCAGATCAAAGTCTGTTCTTTGTTTATGATTGAATTAGTCTTGCAGATCAAAGTCTGTTCTTTGTTTATGATTGAATTAGTCTTGCAGATCAAAGTCTGTTCTTTGTTTATGATTGAATTAGAGTCTTTGCAGATCAAAGTCTGTTCTTTGTTTATGATTGAATTAGAGTCTTTGCAGATCAAAGTCTGTTCTTTGTTTATGATTGAATTAGAGTCTTTGCAGATCAAAGTCTGTTCTTTGTTTATGATTGAATTAGAGTCTTTGCAGATCAAAGTCTGTTCTTTGTTTATGATTGAATTAGAGTCTTTGCAGATCAAAGTCTGTTCTTTGTTTATGATTGAATTAGTCTTTGCAGATCAAAGTCTGTTCTTTGTTTATGATTGAATTAGTCTTTGCAGATCAAAGTCTGTTCTTTGTTTATGATTGAATTAGAGTCTTTGCAGATCAAAGTCTGTTCTTTGTTTATGATTGAATTAGTCTTTGCAGATCAAAGTCTGTTCTTTGTTTATGATTGAATTAGTCTTTGCAGATCAAAGTCTGTTCTTTGTTTATGATTGAATTAGAGTCTTTGCAGAAACATTCAAATGTTTAGATTTATTTATTCAGAAACTGAGTCTTTGCCGAACAAAAGGGGATTCATTAGCTGAGATATCAAGGAAGTCGGTCAATAATTAAAGGGCATTGAATTATCCACGGGTCTGAAAAATCGTAATCAAAACTTTCCCTTTCAATTACATAAATTACATTTCATTGAAAGTTATTAATAAGAGTCAATGTTCATTTGTTTTCATTGTAGAAAGTTCATTGAGAAATGTTAGAAGTATTAAAGTGGTTAAGTTTATACATTTGTTTTCAATCAGCAGACGACATTAAAAAGAGAGTCAAGCAGTATGCGTGTGTGTTGCCTTTAGTGTGTATATGCAGTGAAAGAGTTAATGTATTGTGTATGTGTGTGCGTGAGTTTAGAAAAGGCATTCTCAGCTTTCTTAAAACCCGACCGAGGGGCAGAGGGGGTCTGGAGAAATGACGATGTTAGCTCTTTCGTAGATTTGGACTCAACATACTTTGTTGAAGGAAAAATCTGGCTTTTTATGCATCCGGGCGGGGTGGATCAAAACAGCAAATTTGATAAATCCAGAGAAATGCATCCGATTGGCTTAAAATCTTTTTTATTGATTCAGGTGAGTGCATGCGTCGAGCCATCAGCGCAGAGAAGAGTTTAAGCATTTTAATTTTGGGCACCGAAGGGTTAGGGTAATGTCTCTACACATATGTCGAAGGGTGAACTTCGTCTCTACAGAATTACGAAAAAAAAAAAAGGAATTGACTAAAAAATTTTTTTTTCTTTTTATAGATAAATCCCATGAAAAATGCCAGTATACTGAAATCATATGCCCTTAATAGGGTTAAGATGAAAATTCATATACACTAAATGTACAAAAGCAAGGAAATTCCCAAATTTTTACACTTTTATTGTCATTAATTAAGGGTATGACTACATATCAACCAAACCATTTCATTATCACATCACTACAGTATAAATCTCTATGCATGAGTGGATGAAGTGTGTGAGGTGTGCTGAAGAAAAATTCCTACCAGTAAAATACATAGCCCTGTTGTGCTCGCATACTCTTAATGACAATAAAAGTGTAAAAATTTGGGAATTTCCTTGCTTTTGTACATTTAGTGTATATGAATTTTCATCTTAACCTTATTAAGGGCATATGATTTCAGTATATTGGCATTTATCATGGAATGTCACTACTTTTGTAAAGGCTATGCCTCAATACAATGGTCATTTTTAAGGTTTTTTGGAATTCTCTGGAAAACTAAGGTATATGGTAAACTGAAATTAAAATGCCATCAACTAGACCCTAGAACCTCTATCTCTGCCAAAAATCAGCTGAATCCATCAAATAGTTGATGAGATACAGGGTGGCACACACGTACGTACGTACACATAGATAACATGATTTCATGATTGAACTTTCTGGATCTCTGGGTTGCCTTGACTAATGATGCTGAAATTCTACACACTTATAGAACCTATCAAATAAATTTTTTTTGCAAAGCTGGAACTAATTTGGTGTATAGGTTTTTGAGTTATGACTGATCAAAGAAATGAGATTTCTAGCATAGGCCATTCTTAAGGTCTATTAAGGGATAGAGCACTCTCGCACCTCCCTTGATTATGAAACACAATAATATGACTGGAAAGACGTTCTTTGATCTCGTGCCGTCAACTTTTACTTATTCTTTTTTATCCATTTGTTTTAGATATACACTGTACCAATGCTGACCCGATGGGTCATCTACTGGTTATTTAAATCTCTTTGTTTTCTTTTCTCTTTTTGCAGTCAAAGAATGATACTGATGACTGAAACAGTAGCATAAACTTTCTAGGTACATGTAATGAATGGGTATCCAGAGATTTTCAGTATTTTGACGGAGAATCCCGTATCAGTCCCAGAAATGGCCAAAGTAGTTTACGATTTGAGAGCCACAAAGAAAATGTAAAAAGTCTGACAACACTTACTATGCGTAACCCCCCCCCCCCCCAAAAAAAAAGTGGCTTTCAAATCATAAACTGCTTCGGTCATTTCTAGGACTTACTCGGGATTCTCTGTTAAAGTACTGAAATCTTCTGAATACCCATTCATTACAATTACCCAACCGGCTATCATATCAAGTTTATCGTAAATCCACAAACATCAACGAACATTTACATTTAACTGCTGGCAATATTTAAGCATATCATATTTCTAATTAATTAAAATGAATAAAATAGAGGCTATATTTATATTTAAATGAATCAATTATTAATAAGTGACCGTTATTATTGAAAGCTAAAATCAATGCGATATATATTATTTATTTATTTATTTTTTTTTTTGAAAAAAAAACAAAAAAACGTGGCTTTCAAATCATAATCAGAGAAGAGTTTAAACCATGTAATTTTGGGCACCAAAGGATGAACTTCGTCTCTACAGAATTACGGGGGGGGGGGAAAGGAATTGACTAAAAAAAATTTTTCTTTTAACTTTACTTTATTTTTAGACATATTGTTATGAAACACAATAATATGACTGGAAAGACATTGTTTGATCTCGTGCCGTCAACTTTTACTTATTCTTTTTTATCCATTTGTTTTTAATATACACTGTACGAATGCTGACCCGATGGGTCATCTACTGGTTATCTAAATCTTTTTTTTTTTTTTTCTTTTTCTCTTTTTACAGTCCAGTGCCCGCAGATGATGTCTCCTTAAAGTCGTCTTCCAGCCACGCTTACTCGTTAACGTTTCAACAACAACCTCCTGTTCACCCTTCCGCTTCCTCCTACCAACACTATTTGCACAGACTTCCGTACGACGCCCAGGATTATGTCCAGAGCACAGGACTCGCCGCTTCCTGGTCAGATGCAGCTCTTCTCCTCCGTCACTCCGGATCAGTACGAAGTACCGGAAGCGCCGGAACGGGCCACTCGGCTACAGGCGGTAACATGGCCTCATCTACTTCCGAGTCCAGCTTGGGTGACCTTGAAAACCGGCCCAGAAGGAGGGCGTCGTCGTCCCTCCTGCCGTTGTCCGTCGCCGAGGAAGAAACAAACAGTACGTCATCGAGTTCGGCATCCAGATCTGTCACCGACGGTCGGTCTGGAGGTAATGTTACCGACAAGTGTTCCGGCCCGGACGAGACGGAGTCGGCTGATGAAGACAAAGAGAAAGACCGAAAGAAAGGAAAAGAGAGCGAGAGGGAGGAGGAGGAAAAGAAAGGGAGGAGGAGGAGAAGGTTGCTGCCACGTTTGTTACGGAGGAACGGGGATTCCAAGCGCAAGTGATTCGACTATTTCACGTTTTACTGCTGGCCAATGTAAACAAAGAAAAAACGCTCCCCCAAAATATGGTTATCTACACAAAGTACCCTTTTTACTCTTTTTAAAAGTTAAAGGGTATTAATTGATGGTGCCGATTGCCAATAACCCTTCCGTGAAAAAAAAAAAAGAGGTCTTATTATTTTGAAGAAAGCGCCATTTTTAGTGTTGTTTTTAGGGTTAGGTTTATTTATAAAAACTTAGAATCTCGGTCGATTCCGATAATAAAACATGTAGCTATATATTTTTTTAATTTTTTTAATTTAATTTTTTTTACTTATATATTTTTTTTTTTTTTTTTTTTTTTACTTTTTTTTTTTTTACTTTTATTTTTTTTTTAATTTTTTTTTTACTTATATATTTTTTTTTTACTTTTTTATTTTTTATTTTTTTTTTTTAATATTTTTTTAATTTTTTTTTTTTACTTATATATTTTTTTTTTTTACTTATATTTTTTTTTTTTACTTATATTTTTTTTATTTTATTTTTATTTTTTTTACTTACTACATAATAATATCCGGCATAATCACGTTGACATACCTCCCCATGTTTACGGCACGTTTCATTACCACAGCACAATCATGCTGACACACAGGTTCTCGTTAAATCACCGAAGTTAAGCGACGTTGAGCCTGGTCAGTACCAGATGGGTAACCATTTGAGAATCGCAGGCGTTAGGAAGACGGGGACACTCGCTGCAAAAACTAATGTTGCCATCTCTCATATACGACTTGGTATGAACCCGTTTTGTGTGCTCGTCGTCTTCATCCAAATCCGGTGCTCGATTTTGACACTGACCTTTGTGTCAATCATGTGGGTCAGTTAATTCGGTGCTTGATTGTCGACCACAACCGCAAACGGATGTTATCTTCTATATAATGTTAACTATTGTTAACGCGTTAACAGCATTGTGTTACCCAAAGGTTAACGACTTAATAATAATAATAATAGCGGTACACCATGTTTCCGTGACTTCGCGTCATCAATGTTTGGGCAGATTACAGAAGCGCCCGAACGTTGCGGACGCGAAAACTGCCAAACGCTAAATTGAAGACTAGCAGTCGATAAATTACGACAAAAAAAAAACAAAAAAACTAAAATACATTTATAAAAATAAAGAACGAACAAACAATAGCTAAACAAATTAATTAGATGTTTATTTTTGTTTGTTTTTTTTTAAAGGAACCATTGTTAATCAAATGTTTTTGAATAAAATGTTTTTTTTTTGTTTGTGCACCGGAAAGTTTCAAAAGATGATTTTGTTTGATTTGTTAAGCTTTTTTTTTTCTTTTTTTTTTTTTCAATGCTTTTTTTTTTTTACATTTGTTTTTTACATTTTTGTTTTTTACATTTTTTTTTTTACATTTTTTTTTTTATTTTATTTTTTTTTCATTTTTTTTTTTACATTTTTTTTTTTACATTTTTTTTTTTACATTTTTTTTTTATTTTTACATTTTTTTCAAAAAACTCAATTAGTCTTTCGAGAGATTCAACGAGATTATAGAATTTCATTTTTTTTTGTTGTTATTAAACGCGATTAATTTCTTCCAAAAGTTATCGGCTGCTTGGTTAATAGCTTTGTCGACACTCGGGCGATTCCGAGACCTGCCCGAACGTTGACGACGCAAAGTCACGGAAACATGGTGCGTCAGCTCTAATCGTACCAAAGTACCAAAGTACCATAATATTGATACATAATAGCATTACATGTGTTTTTTGTGTCTACGGAAGCACAAAATGCTCACTATATTAAACGTTTTATGCGAACAAAGCAGTGCAAATAAGGTTCACAAATCATTAAAAACTGTAAAAATAGTGAGTTTGGTTCTGCCATAGTTTAAACAAAAATGTCTACGTGATGACTATTATTGCATAATAATTTACAATTAAAATAAAGAAGATACTGCCAAGGCTGCTGCAAAGAAGGTGAGCTCCCTTTACCGGGCTAGAAAACTTCTCACACCTGCCAGTATCCTATGTCTATACAAAGCAACACTTCGCCCATGCAGGGAGTATTGTTGCCGCATCTGGGCTGGTGCGCCAACCGCTAGTCTCTCCCTCTTAGACAAGGTCCAAAAAAGAGCCGCTAATCTAATAGGTCCCACACTGTCTACCAAGCTCCAGTCCCTGTCCCATCGTCGCAATGTTGCATCCCTGTGCTTTGTTTTACAAATACTTCAATGGAATGTGCTCCGAATGAACTTGCTCCACTTGTGCCCCCCCCGGACCAACCCGACAATCAACAAAATTCCATTCCTTCACCGTAGAGTTCCCGCAGATGCCGGAAGTCTTTCTACTCTTAATAGCTTCTTTCCTTTGGAACTCCCTCCCTGCTCCCTGTTTCCCCAGACTGTACCAATATGCAATAGTTTATTAATAATTTTTAGTTTTATTATCTTAGTTTTATTATCTTAGTTTGTTATCAAAATGGCGGCAAGATTCTACGATTCTATGACGATTGGCTTACCCCGTGCCAAAAATTGGATTGTTTTAAATATAACAAGGCGTTATCTTTTCTTCAAGGGGAGGTTATTTTAAAGAAGCACCTACTATTTTTTTTTTTTTTTACTTTAAAATATCTGGTTATCTCCCCTATATGCACTCGCTTGAAAAGGAGATTTATTTTGCTAATTAATATTTTGACGCTTCATCACAATCACACGACCACGAAAAAGGCGCGTTTTATTTTTAAAAAAAAAACATTTTTTTAATGGGCCGATTTTTGGAGTGAATGGCGCAATAGACGAAACGCTTAAAATATTGTTCGACTTTGATAACGAACAAATAGTTTGTGTGTTTTGTTTTAAAAAATTTTTTTTACTTATTTGATATAATTACGAGCGTCACCATGTTGTCTGTCTCTGCCTTAGACTACGGAAGCTCACTATTTTTTGTATTTAGTGCTTTGTGCACCTAAGCGTTAAGATAGTGAGCGTTTTGCGTTGTCCTAGATGCAGGCAAGATGGCAACACATGCAGTGGTGTGCAGAAGTCTGGTGATGCCCGGGGCCAAGTCGTTGATTGTATGCCCCAAAGACTCAAGTATAAGTCCTAGTACTGAGAAATATTATGAGAAAGGGAGATAGTTTGAATATGATTGGATGCCCCAAAGACTCAAGTATAAGTCCTAGTACTGAGAAATATTATGAGAAAGGGGGATAGTTTGAATATGATTGGATGCCCCAAAGACTCAAGTATAAGTTCTAGTACTGAGAAATATTATGAGAAAGGGAGATAGTTTGAATATGATTGGATGTCCTAAAGACTCGAGTATAAGTCCTAGTACTGAGAAATATTATGAGAAAGGGAGATAGTTTGAATATGATTGGATGTCCCAAAGACTCAAGTATAAGTCCTAGTACTGAGAAAGGGAGATAGTTTGAATATGATTGGATGCCCCAAAGACGCAAGTATAAGTCCTAGTACTGAGAAATATTATGAGAAAGGGAGATAGTTTGAATATGATTGGATGTCCCAAAGACTCAAGTATAAGTCCTAGTACTAAGAAATATTATGAGAAAGGGAGATAGTTTGAATATGATTGGATGCCCCAAAGACTCAAGTATAAGTCCTAGTACTGAGAAATATTAGTTTAAATATGATTGGATGCCCGGGATTACTGTACTGTCACCCCCTCCCTTCCGTGCACGCCACTGGACGCCTCTAATCATTATATATAATAAGTAAAACAATATATTTAAAAAAATTTTTTTAAATAAAACATAAAAGCAACTTTCTTCTTGTAGATATGCACTAGGACTTGAAGAGTTTGTCTATTGGAGTGTTGAGTCCAAGAATTTGGTCTATTTATATAAAAAAAAAGAAAAAGAAATTTGAGATGTTTTTTTTTTTTTGTTTTTTTTTTCGTGGCGAAGTCATTGTTGAGAAGCACCAATATTTTTCTAGCACCGTTTTTTTGCTATAGAGGCATACATAAGTCTTTTAACCAAAAAAAAAAAAAAAAGTACCAATCTTAATTTGATGGCATTTTAGACATGCATTTTAGATACACCCTTATCCCAACCCGGGTGTAATCGGAACAAAAACTTTAAAAAAAAAAAAAAAAAAAAAAAAAAAAAAAAAAAAAAATTTTTTTTTGTGTGTATTTTTTAAAAGGGCTTGTGATATTTTAAAGCAAGCTAGCCACCATCCCTTCCAAAAAATAAAAAAAATTAAAAATTGAAAAAAACTCCACAAAGCACCGTTGGTGTCGTATCTCCCGGTTACAAACTGCCCAGTCTGTTTTTTTTTCCGTTATGGCCATGAACTTGTTGTACCCTGCACTATAGTATGGACTCGAAATGCGCAAATCGACGACTGATCCAAACCAGTTTGGACTGGTAGAGAGAGAACGAACTGTAATCGCAGTGTGTTGTCCCCTAAAGTTGCTCGACTACGGAACGCACTCACACTTGCCACCATGTATCCCCTAATTTGTATCATTTCGATGATTCGGACTACTTTTCTACTCCTTGTTGTTATTCTCACAACGTTTCGGCCGATGTAATCTCCGATCTTCTTCAGGTACATCTTGTCAAACTCAGGTATCTGTATGTCGAACTCGTGAATCTGTATGAAATTTCGAACGGAACCCTTTATTTGATCCACGGGGGTAACTTGCTGCTAAGACAAAGCTCCTTCACGTGGTCCCTCCTGTAAGTACCCGATGTCTTTCTACTAAAGACAAAGCTCCTTTCTTTCAACAACTACAAGAAACCTCTTCAACCACTGATTGCCATGGCAAATAACACCCTACCTGAGAGTCGCACGTTCAAACTCCTCGACCTAACATTCAAAAGTAACGTAAATTGGAACAAATACATAAACATTGCCAGGGCTGTTGCAAAGAAGGTGGCCTCCCTTTACCGTGCTAGAAAACTTCACACCTGACATTATCCTGTATCTCTACAAAGCCACCATCCGCCCATGCATGGAGTATTGTTGTTACATCTGGGCTGGTGCACCAACCACCAGTCTCTCCGTCTTAGACAAGGTCCAAAAAAGAGTTGCTAATCTAATAGGTCCTACACTATCCATCAAGCTCCAGCCCCTGTACCATCGCCGGAATGTTGCGTCCTTGTGCTTGTTTTACAAGTACTTCAATGAAATGTGCTCCAATAACCTTACTGCGCCGGTGCCTCCTCGACGTAAATACACTCGACCAACCCGACAATCAGCTAAATCCCATCCATTCACTGTGGAGGTCCCCAAATGCCGGAGAACATTTTACTCCAATAGTTTCTTTCCTCATGCTGCCGGCCTTTGGAGCTCCTTCCCTGCTCCCCGTTTCCCTCGACTGTACCGACCTGCAGAAATTTAAAACTAATGTGAACAAGCATCTCGCTGCACAGCTCCCAATTTAGGATGACCCCTCCAAAAAAAATTTCACCCAAATTCTCAGTGGCCCCCTTACGTCTACAGTGGCAACTTGTCTTGTTTGGAGTGAACTAAGTTAAAAAAAAAAGACAAAAAAAACAAAAAAACTTCTCGTTTCGTCAGCCATGATCGAAAGAAGTCTCAACTAATTTGTAATTGTATTCTTATTATTGCCCAGAAGAACTGATTATTTCTTGTCCGCGAGGACCCATCGCGCAACGGATAAAAGTGCTAAGTTATAATCAATTCTGAGTGACGGTTTTCTGGAGGTTGTAGTTTCATTGTACATGCTCTTAGCATGCTACTCAAATTCATACTAGATTTGTCTGAAAGGACCCGTTGCGCAACGGATATGAGTGCTAAGTGACAATCAGTTCTCAGTGACAGTCTTCTGACTGTTGAAGGTTCAATCCTCAGTACGAGCGATGCTAAGAATAAAATTACGAATTAATTAATTAAGATTAATTAATTTTAATTAATTAATTTTAATTAAGATTAATTAATTAATTTTAATTAAGATTAATTAATTAATTAATTTTAATTAAGATTAATTAATTAAGATTAATTAATTAAGATTAATTAAGATTAATTAATTAATTAATTTTAATTAAGATTAATTAATTAAGATTAATTAATTAAGATTAATTAATTTTCATTAATTAATTAAGTAATCTTAATTAAGATTACTGAACCATGTCACGGGTGACGAAACGAGAGAAAGTCATCTCCGTGGATTCCGTTCGAAATTCCGTACAGATTCCGTTCAAGTTTGACACAACGCACCTGAAGAAGGTGGTAGGTTTCATATAGCGAAACGTTACCCGGTCATAGCTGATGGAACGAGAGCAAGCTATCCCCGTGGAATAAATAACGGATTCTGTTTCGAAATGACATACAGAGTTCTGAGTTTCGAAGATTACATCCGCAGAAACGTTGTGAGAATAACATCCGAGATGAGACGAGAAAAGTCCGAAATAATCCAAAGAATTCTGATTATCAATCCTCATCCAAAATATTCCAAAACATGTATCCCCCCCCCCCCCCCAAACACTTTCATTCTTTTTTGGAGGACGGCTGCCTCATGTAACAAATATAATTCTACAGTCTGTTACGTTAGTATTTTGGTGTTACTTTTTATTTTCTGTTACTTTTTCTGTTACTGCTCTTTTTCTGTCGGCGCGAACACATTCAAAACAGCTTCTATAACAGCTATCGGCTATGTTGGGTGTAATTTACATGTTCAAGATGGCCGCCGTCGGCTATGTTGGGTGTAATTTACATGTTCAAGATGGCCGCCGTCGGCTATGTTGGGTGTAATTTACATGTTCAAGATGGCCGCCGTCGGCTATGTTGGGTGTAATTTACATGTTCAAGATGGCCGCCGTCGGCTATGTTGGGTGTAATTTACATGTTCAAGATGGCTGCCATGGCTGAGAAAGAGGGGGAGGGGGGGAAAGAGAGACGCATAGAGAGAGAAAAAGAGACAGAAGTTTTAATAGCAATATGTTACACTTTTTCCCCAGGCAACGCCGGGTAGCCCTGCTAGTCTTAAATAAAAATGAATTTACTGTTTTTCTCTAAAATTTTAAATATTCTTTCTTTAAAACAAAAACAAATCTGCATTGCATAAAATTAGAATAGTAATGAGAAAATCTTTTTAGGAAGTTAAAACTTTTTTTTTTTTTTTTTTTTTAGACTCGAGGTGAAAAAAAAAAAAATTACCAGTTAAGCTGAAATTTTCTGTTTAAGTTTAAGTTTGAAGAAAAAAAGAAAAAGGTTGTTTACTTTTTTGGTATGCCAATTTAATTTTTAGAATAGTTGATGACAATATCAACAAATTATTAATTCCCCCCCCCCCCCCCCCAAAAAAAAAAAAAATCAGGCTGTTAATGAATGATTTCTTTTTAAAAAATTTTTTTTAGAAAACTTTAAAAATTGCATATCAAAAAAAAAAAAAATCTGTTAAAAAGATAATTTCAAATGGCTTTTGGGAAACTAATTTGCTTTCAAGATTTTCAAATTTTCGTAAATCTTCTAAATTAAAAAAAGTTAACACATCTAAAATAAAATTAGTCCAAACATCTTAGTAAAAAGTTAACAATTTTTTTTTTTTTTTTTTTTTTTTTTTTATATAAAGCAAATCGAATTTATTTTGGCAAAAATCTTTTTCGGTCCATATTTGTATTCCATATAATCTTTACGACTGAAAGTTGTTACCAAAACCGTTTTATTTTAATTTTTTATTTCAAATGATACCACAAGAAATATTTCAGATATCTTGGGCTGACGAGCCCAGATTCCCGAATGCTGAAAGAAATCAGAGGTTGCTCGAAACGACGGTGCGAGATTGCCATGCTTGATCGTGCCGGCGGGCATAAACAGTGAAACTGGAATTTTACTGTCAGTTCTGGGAAAAAAAATCTTTGACAGTGTTTCTCTTTCTATTTCATGTGTTATAATGGTATATTTTCAATGTTTTTTTTTGTTGTTTTTTTTTTAAATAGACCTGCGATTTGTATTATATTAGTAAATTGGTTAAAACATGAAAAGAAAATTCTCAAAATTATCTTCCCTCTTCCAAATTTTGACCAACGGCGCTCCTACGTCTCAACTAATTTGGTTAGTTGAGAAAACTGGTCAAAATAAAGTTACTTCAAATAAAATACGAATTTTTACAGGGTTTTTAAAATTATTTGCGTTTTGTTTGTTTGTTTTTTTAAATTTAAAAAAAAAAAATTTTTTTTTTTTAAATTGTTTATTTTTTCAGTTTTGTTACCTTGGTGATACCACTGGAGCACAGGGAGGAGAAGGTGCTTATGTGATAACAAGAGGTTAGCAGTAGATGGAGTAAGTCTAGGGAACTTCTACCATTACTAACCAGCATAGCGTTATCACTGTTGACCAAGGGAAGAGTCTATCAGGCATATGTACACAGTGTGATGATGTATGACAGTGGAACCTGACCAGTGAGGGTTGAGGACATGTGTTGCATGGAGAGAAATGATATGAGAATGATACGATGGATGTGTAATGAGTCTTAAAGACAGGTTTAGATCTGATGACCTCAGAGGAAGATTAAATCTGGACATTATAGAAAGATGTGTGTAAAACAGGAAACTTTGTTGGTTTTGTCGCATTAAAGAATGGATGGGAGTGCATCTGATGTTAATACCGCATGTTCTCAAAAGCGAAGAATTAGATAGCAAGTTCATTGATGCTTTATGGAAGTGAAACCTGGCCAGTGGGGTTTAGGGTTAGGGTATGTTTGGTTGTTTTACAGCATATCAACTTTTTTCGGGTTATTTAATGCCAGGTCATTTTGGTAAAAGTTTTGGTGCTTTTACAGTTTAGCAGATACTTTAAATAAAACAAACTGATGAATATCTGTTTGATGTACGTACCTGTCACGGGTTGAATAAATCCTATACCAAAAAGCACGTAAATTAATCAAGTAGTTTTTATTTTATAAAAGAAAATTAGATTTTAACGATTAACGTGGCTTATTTTGAATTTCGGTTATCTCCCCTTGAATAAGTCGTAATGGCGGCCGTATTTTCCACGTTAATCGTTAAAATGTAATTTTCTTTTATAAAAACTATTGTATTTCTCTCGTTCGAAAAGTTTGACTTACCTCCCTTGATTATGTCCAATGTGGCGACGATATAGCAACGGTGCTCGTTTACTGATAAAATTTGATTTTCTTTTATAAAAACTACTTGATCAATTTATGTGATGTTTGGTATACGATATATGCGTTCCGTCACGTGTACAAACTGAGGAATATTTGTTTGCTGTCACGGGTTGAATAAATCCTATACCAAAAATCACGTAAATAAATCAAGTAGTTTTTTTTTATGAAAGAAAATTAAATTTTAGTCATGTACGAAGATGGCAGCCATTTTGAAAGTTTCCAAAGGGGGATAACCGTAACTTAAAAAATCGCGCCATTTGATCACGTGACGTCGAGAAATACATTTAACTTTTCCCATTTATTAAATGAAAAAAAACATTTAAAAAAAAAACAATTTCTGAAAGATAAAACAGACGTACTATATAAGACAACAATGAGATACATTTAACTTTTCCTCCTTTTAAAACTTTCAAAATGGCTGTCCTCTTCGTACATGACTAAAATTTAATTTTCTTTTATAAAAAAAAACTACTTGATTAAGTTACGTGTAAGTTTTTTTTTTATAAAAGAAAATAAAATTTTAGCCATGTACGAAGAGGACAGCCATTTTGAACTTTTCCAAAGGGAGATTGAAAGTTTTAAAAGGGGGATAACCGTAACTTAAAAAATCGCTCCATTTGATCACGTGACGTCGAGAAATACATTTAACTTTTCCCATTTTTTTTAAAATGAAAAACACAATTTAAAAAACAAAAAACAAACACACAATTTCTAAAAGAGAAAACAGACGTACTATATAAGACAAAAATGAGATACATTTAACTTTCCCCATTTTTCTTAAAATAAAAAACACAATTAAAAAAAAAACACAATTTCTAAAGATAACGCAGACGTACTATATAAGACAAAATGAGATACATTTAACTTTCCCCTCCTTTTAAAACTTTCAATCCCCCTTTGGAAACTTTCAAAATGGCTGTCCTCTTCGTACATGGCTAAAATTTTATTTTCTTTATAAAAAAATACTTGATTAATTTACGTGATTTTTGGTATAGGATTTATTCAACCCGTGACAGGTACGAACATCAAACAGATATTCATCAGTTTGTTTTATTTAAAATATCCGCTAAACTGTAAAAGCACCAAAGTTTTTTTATGCTTCAAGTTCTTTATATCTTCAATAAATACTATTCATTGAATTAATAAGTACTTGTTTTATATTTTTTAACAACAAATTCCCTAATTAAATCGTTGATGAACAAATAAAATTAATTATTCGAAACTTAAAAAACACCAGTACAAATAATAATAATAATATTCAACATTACAACTCCAACAATATTAACATATACTATTGTAATCAAATGCAACCAAACTTCAAATTAGAAGAAAAAGCCACGAAAAATATTATACAAAGATACATATCCTCAACTGACAATAACAATAAAATTAGACTCATTATTTATGATAAGAAATTTAAAAGCCAAAATCTTGTAAAAAAAAAAAACAACCATTTCCCCAACTCACAAACCACTAGAAAGAACCAATGTTATTTATAAGTTTAAATGCCCTTTGGGAGAATGTAACTCCCATAATAATAATAAAGCTAATAGCTACATTGGTTTTACAAGCACTACCCTATCCCGATGCCTCACCATGCATTGTGTAAACTCTACAAAAACATAACTGCCCTCCCTCTGATTTAAGACAAATTCTAGTTAATAACACTAAAATTATACATTCCGAAAACAATTAAAATAAATAAAAAATACTCGAAGCTATCTACATAAAAACACAACAACCTAAAATTAACAACATCACATATGAAACCAGTGGTAATATTATAAAATGCTTAACGTAATGCGATTTTGTTCTGTGATGCCATCCAGCGTTGCTTAATTTAAAATCGCTAACGACTTCTTGGAACAATGCGGAAAACGTTCTCGGCGCGTTTCTCCGTCGTCTTTTTAATATTCTCTTCTTTCGCCAGCTTTTTTGTTCATTTGCTTTTGACACCAGAGGATGATTCGACGAAGAATCAAAATCGTTGAAACCTATGGAACATTTATTAATTTTTTTGATTTTAATACAAAAAAGCCCATCAGAAAAATTGAAAAAATAAAAAAAGGTATAATTCTGACAAATTCTGTTATTTTTAACAATACACACATATATTTTTTATATATTCATCGACGTTTCGTCTTTATTGTAAGACTTGCTCAGGATGATAATTTGAAGAAAAATGTCATGCAAGTACATCGAAATATTGGGTTGATAAGGAAAAGTAGTAGCCGTGGCTACTAAGAGCGCTGGACGAGGGTCCGGGCTGCGAGCCACAGCTACTACTTTTCCTTATAAACCCATCATGTCGATGTACTTGCATGACATTTTTCTTAAAATGGTCATCCTGAGGAAGTCTTACAATAAAGACGAAACGTTGATGCATATATAAAAAATATCTTTCAGTTTTTCCTTTTTCATTTCCCATTACGTCGGATTACTCTCATCCTTCCTTTCTCATATACATATATATACATATATACATGTGTATGTATATATATGTGTGTGTGTGTATATATATATATATATACATTTGTGTGCATATGTATATATATATATATATATATATATATACACATGTGAGCATATATATATAAACGTGTGTATATATACATATAAATACATATATATTAATACACACATATATGTATGTGTGTATATATATATATTTATACGCATACATGTGTATACATATATAGTCGTATAAACGCATCGAACACATCTAAAATTTAATTACCAAATAAAGAAAGAAACTCCTGCTCCAACACTAAGAGTTTAATTGTTAATTTTTTAAACAGTGTAATTGAGAAGATAGTTAAAAGGGATATGCCCAAGGAGGCATAACAAACAAAAAATAATAATAATTGTAATTAGTAATAAATTTAATTACCAAATAAAGAAAGAAAAGCTACTGGACGAACCCAAAAAACTCCTGCTTCAACACATGAACCCGATCTGGAGAATAATGTAGTTTTGCGTCGTCTCCGTGAAAAAGAACATTCATCTCCTTTACTTGTGGCGGTGTTTATGAGGATTCGTTCGATGAGCCGCGCCGAAAACGCTATCAAAAACATCCCCATCCCAACCCCATCTTTGTTGATTGTTAATTTTTGTTATGAAATAAAAGTTTTTATTAACATCATCAAAACATGTGTTGGTTAATGTTTAATTCCTTGAAACTGCTATTTTGTGACGCACCTATTTGCGCGTATTTTACTAATGGTCGAATTGTTGGGGGTTTTTTTTTGGGGGGGGGGCGGGATTCGGTTAGTCCACGTCATTTGGGGTGTGGAGCTGTTGCAGGGTCCTGTCACGTAACGGAAATGGCAGCGAAGAGATGACAAACTTTGTAAAAAAGATAGAGATCTTTTTTATTGCACCGAAAAGGTGTACCCCCCACTGCTCCTTATCCAGTGACGTCACCAATCTGGCCGGTTAGTCACTTGGTACTGCTCGGGAGAGGTTGCTGCACTGATGAAGGCCGAAGATGTCGAAGGGTCCCGTCCTGCAATCACCGCTCTCCCATATTTTTTTTTTATTTTTTTTAACATAGTTCACCCCAAACAAGACAGGCTGCCACTGTAGACGTAAGGGGCTACTGAGAAAAAAGAAAAGGGGAGAAGGTTGAGGGGGTGGGGGTCAACCTAAATTGGGATCTGCGCAGCGAGAGGGCAACTGTCCGGCGCTGATCAGCAACTTGGTAACACTGCGAAGCGAAAGGGTCATTTCAAGCAGAACAATGAAAAAAAAAATAATAATAATTCGACAACTCCGTCGATTTTTCCTTTAGAAGAATAATTATTTGCTAAAGAAAAAGAAAACTTGTTCCGTTACAAGGCAGGATAGTTTCACACTTCTGGGCGATCTTGGTTTGCCGACATGAACCCCAAGTCCGTGGGGTCCGTCTCTAAACGACGTGTATTCTGATGGCGAGCAAAAGTAAGTCTCTAAACTTTCACTCATTTAGATTGAGAATTAGATGGGCATGTCCCCACTCTCCTCCAAATAGAAATGTCAGAAAACATTATTATTTTCTCTGACATATTTCGGGGTTTCAAATCTGCATTTCCAATTCCGGAATGGGTAATCATATTCTCATCTCGCCCCTGATGATGATAGGCAGTCGTCGTTGACGAGCTGTAGAAGTAATGGTTGGAGGGGTACCATAATGTTTGCCAAAAGTCTGTGGTCGGCAGTGATTGAGGAGACTGTGTCAGATGTCGAGGCCAGAGCCAAGGCTCCGAATGAGTAAGTTTCTTGTATTGATTTACTCCTCTCTCCAGGAGTTAGGCACAAGGCCAGTGTTTATCTTACTCCCACAAGTAAGATGTGACCCAAGGTCGGGTCGGGAAAGTGGGGTTTAAAAATTGTCTGGGCAGCCCCGTCGGCATTCCTCAGTAGGGGCGCCTCAGGCAGTAAGCAATAAACTTACTCCTCCCCAAAGAGAGGAGGCGAAGCCTGGGAGGGTGGACCTCCTAGAACTGCACAGGACAGACCCATAGACCGGCGTAAATCAAGCCCCAAAGGCCAAGACAATACCAGTCTATGGGGTGCAGTATCCATCGGAACAGATACTACACTTTGATCTTAGCCAAAAGGCCAAGCCAATTCATGAGTAACATACAAAGATTCGGAAGGTCGTTGCTATCCATCGGAACAGATACTACACTTTGAACGAATGAGTGAGTATCTCAGTGAAGAAACGTACTATACTGTATTGCCGTCTTTTGCTGGTACAACGCTTTGATGAGTAACGATATGTGCAGAAAGAAAGAAAGTGGGTCGGTTTCTGTCACACGGGCTAAGATGTT
>OY744551.1:57283832-57428832 GCA_963556195.1 Sepiola atlantica | reverse complement strand
TTTTTATTTTCAATAAAACAATACATCAAAATGTACATATAAATGAATAATACATCAACACCCACGACAACGTTCCGAATTCATCTATTTTTAAAACTTTTTTTTCTCCTCTTATTAATTCTTTTCCTCATTATCTCTCCTTATTTTAATTAATTATTTCTACAATACATTCATTTTTATTTTTATTATTATCATTAACATTTTCAGTAAAATATTAAAATCACAAATTCTAGTACAGGATGTTAGTATGTGTATTTTGTGAAAATGGTGGGTTCAACCAAATCATCTGTCATCTATGATTACTTCTACATTCATTATATTTTTAAATTTTTTAGTTATTTTTTACTATTTCTTCATGTTTTTCTTCCTCCTCTTATTAATTCTTTTCTTAATCATCTCTCCTTATTTTAATTAATTATTGCTACAATACATTCATTTTTATTTTATTATTAACATTTTCAGTAAAATATTAAAATCACAAATTCTAGTACAGGATGTTAGTATGTGTATTTTGTGAAAATGGTGGGTTAAACCAAATCATCTGTCATCTATGATTATTTCTACATTCATTATATTTTATTATTATTAAATTTTATTTTTTTATTTTTTATTTATTTTTACTTTTTCCTCTATCTTTTTCTTTCTCCTCTTATTAATTCTTTTCCTCATTATCTCTCCTTATTTTAATTACTTATTGCTACAATACATTCATTTTTATTTTCATTATCATTAACATTTTTAAAATCACAAATTTTAGTATAAGGATGTTGGTATGTATATTTTGCGAAAATGGTGGATTGAACCAAATCATCTGTCATCTATGATTATTTCTACATTCATTATATTTTATTATTATTAAATTTTATTTTTTATTTATTTTTACTTTTTCTTCATCTTTTTCTTTCTCCTCTTATTAATTCTTTTCCTCATTATCTCTCCTTATTTTAATTAATTATTGCTACAATACATTCATTTTTATTTTCATTATCATTAACATTTTTAAAATCACAAATTTTAGTATAAGGATGTTGGTATGTATATTTTGCGAAAATGGTGGATTGAACCAAATTATCTGTCATCTATGATTATTTCTACATTCATTATATTTTATTATTATTAAATTTTATTTTTTATTTATTTTTACTTTTTCTTCATCTTTTTCTTTCTCCCCTTATTAATTCTTTTCCTCATTATCTCTCCTTATTTTAATTAATTATTGCTACAATACATTCATTTTTATTTTCATTATCATTAACATTTTTAAAATCACAAATTTTAGTATAAGGATGTTGGTATGTATATTTTGCGAAAATGGTGGATTGAACCAAATCATCTGTCATCTACGATTATTTCTACATTCACTACTAGCAATAGCTTGTTTGTTATAAGTTATTGTTATAGATTTCGGCTTTTTCTGTGTAAATACTTTATTCCATTCTCTATTTGTTCTGTTTATTTTATTACTAGTTTTACATCTAGGTTTATTAGTCATTACCATGTTGTTAGTAATTATATTTAACTTCTTTCTAACATTATTATTATTATTATTATTAATATTATTATAAGAGCATGAGTCAAGTACTGATGATCACAGGAAGACTCGGATTAAGCCCCCCCCTCCAATGGTATTGAAAATGCCCTTTTCTTCAACTTTCAAAATTTATATGTTGATCTTTGCATTATTCAAGGAATAGTAATCACAAGGGGAGACAACTCATGATTTACTTGTTTGTTACTTTAAAAAAAATTATTTTCTTTCTTTCTTTTTTGTAGGGGACGAAAAGAAAGAAAGAAACAAAGAAAGAAAGAAAGAAGCAAAAAAAGAAAGAAAAAAAGAAGCAAAAAAAGAAAGAAAGAAAAAACAAATAAAGAAAGAAGCAAAGAAAAAAGAAAGAAAGAAGTAGAAAAAAAAGAAAGAAAAAAAGAAGCAAAAAAAGAAAAAAGAAAAAAGAAGGAAAGAAAGAAAAACTCAAGATGAACGCATTTGTAAGTTGCTTCTCCTTCGTTATTTTTATTTTTATTTGAAACGCAAAGTTTTTGTAACGATAGATTTGGAGCCGGAGTTAGAGTCAGAGCAAATTCATTGTTTCAGGAGTTGGTTCCTTTTTATAATTTCAGGAATTAACCACCAAGTTGTAATTAGCAGGGAAGCAGGCTCACGGTAATGTGTTCAACAGATGAGAAGTCCTTGAAAAGGAGGTTTGCGCAGGCATGAAGTTTTGTTGCTTTGGTGATACCATTGGAGCACAGGGTGGAGCAGGTGCTTGTGTGATTGCTAGAATTAGGAGTGAATGGGGTAAGTTGAGGGAACTTCTGTCATTACTAATCAGCAGAGTGATACCACTGTCGACCAAGGAAAGAGTCTATCAGGCATGCGTACACAGCGTGATGGTGGATGGACGTGAAACCTGGCCACTAAGGGTTGAGGACATGTGTTGCATGCAGAGAAATGATACGAGAATGATACAATGAATGTGTAATAGGAGTCAAGCTTAGTTCTGATGACCTCAGAGGAAGATTAAATCTGGACAATATAGAGAGATGTGTGCAGTACAGGAGACTTTGATGGTTTGATCATGTTGAAAGAATGGATGAGAGTTCTTGAGGTAGGAGATGTAGAACAGTTAAGGTAGCAGGTCCAGTTCACAGTGGAAGGCCAAGGAAAACAGGTGAGGAAGTGATAAAAATGGACTTGAGAAAAAGAGGGATAGATAAAGGCCTGGTCAAAGATAGGTGAGTTTGGAAGTCAATTTTAAAAAGCTGTCCAACACATGCCAGATGATGATGACGATGGTGATGATGATGATCAATAAAAAGGAATTCTGCAGTCAGCATCTCTACAAATAATGTATACAAATGTACTAGCAGGGTGATCCGACGTTGCCCGGGATTGAATGAGGATCACTACTATGTACTTTTTCACTATGCTCATAACCCCTTATTACTTTTTTGGTTCATACTGACCCCCTTCCCTTTCCCCTCCCCCTAATATAGCCGGAAGAAGCTGAAATTATGGAAAACTTTCTCAATTAGTGTCATATGGTTTAAATTTCATTAAAATCGGATATACGTATTTGAAGTTTTAAGGGGGTTCTGCTCCCTATGGGCCCTTAGAGGAGGGGGGGGGCACGTGGATATTCGGCACATAGAGGGTAACTTTGAGATTCAGGACCACTTCCATTGTCTTCCTTGGAGAATTTTATAACTATCATAAAAATTTCATCAAAATATATTTGAAGTTTTAAAGGAGGTTCAGCCCCCTCAGAGATTTTGGATAACTTCCATTGGTTTCACCAGAAAATGTGATACTTATGATTTAAATTTCATAAAAATATTTGAAGTTTTAAGGGAATTATGCCCTCATAGTACCTTTAGAGGTGCATTCAGAGATTCAGGAACACTTCCATTGTCTTCCCAGGTAAATTTTACATAAGAATACACTTTTAGATTCTATATAGATTCTCTCAACTTTCTTTCTATAGGGAACATACAAATATCACACACAGACATGACATTGAGTTTTATTTATAAACTAAACCCTCTGGTCAGAGACAGTTTGTCTAATATATATATATATATATAAGCTGTCACCCCATTCACTCCCGCTTCCCTTGAACTGCACAGACTGTTGCTGATAACGGACTAGCCTAAATCACGTTTTTCATTTTTTGCCTTTCTCATCCACAGCCATGCCGAAATTTGGACAATTTCAGGCAACTCAAAATGAATAACTGTATGATTTTTCTGCATTTTTCTACAATAAAGATGAAACGTTGATGAATGCATAAATAATATAGTTTTTGGCTTTCCTTTTTTCATATATATATATATATATATATATATATATATATATATATATATATATATATATATATACGCACACACAGGTCCAAATCATATAGGATAAATTAAAAAAAATATTTGCATTTATTTATTTTGATGGGATGATCCCCCCCCCCCCTAAAATACCAACATGGAATTGTTAATACAACTCTATGCAATCAAAATATATTGAGTAGATTCACGTGTGTTTATCATTGAATGGCGATAAAACCAAGACTGCTGGATATTCATTAATGAAACTTGGTGGACAAGTCAGGCCTTTATTTAATCCACGGGTTTGTTCTCATTCTGTCAGCTCTTTCTTTAACAATCAAAACACATCCATACAAGTCATAAATAGACAAAAAAAGTTTATCTATACCAAATATAACTGGATTGCAAATAAGATTTTGAATTTTATTAATGATTTTCTTTTTTACTAATGAGTAACCACTTATCAAGGCCAAAATCCACTCGAGGATAATGGTTAACGCGATGAATAGATTGTCAGTTGAATGATGAAGAACATCATGAGTGGATTGAGACTAATTAATAGAACGTATAAAATTTGATTGCTTAGGGGGACGGTTTATGACGAGCATTGGTTGACATTAGATTGAAGCCTTTATTTAATCCACGGGTGTGTTCTCATTCTGTCAGCCATAAAGTAATTCGTAATTATGTTTGATATAAAGATTCACGAATTGAAAAAGACGCACCTGAAAAAAAAATCGGAGCTTACACTGACTGAATAACATCCAAGATGAGAACAGTAGTCCGAATCATCCAAATAAAACAAATTATCAATACAACAATTTTGAAACATTATATATATAATATAAATAAATATTAAATTATTTATACCTACGGACGCTAGCGTTTCAAGCTTATTGCTCTCATCAGTGTCCGAAAGTAACAATTTCACACGGGAGGAAGGCGCAAACCCAGTTCACAGAGTCACCCTAGAATCTGCAAGCAGTCGCTCTATCCTTATGGTCACCGGAAAGTGTCCAGTGATAAAGGGAAATTAAGATCTATATGTGCCTAGAAGCGAGCAGCAGACAGAAGACTAATCGAGAGGGTCTGATGAACGTATTCGGAAATTTGCTTTAAAGCTTATTGACAGTCTCTTTTGAACATCCCCGATTATATATATATATTAGATGCTTACGTTAAGGTCTCCTGCTTTTGTTTCACTGTTAGATACTTAATCCCCCTTTTTATTTTATTTACTTACTATTATATATTTTATTTATTTATGAATTTTCCAACATATGTTAAGTCTACACTATTTTGGATTTAGTTAGTTTCTTTGGGAATTTAAACTGCATTTTCCTTTTTTTTTTTTTTTTTTTTGTCTTTTTGTTTAAAATAACTCAAAGCTTTTTTAGACTATATATTGGGTATTTAGATCTGTATGGCTAGGTTTCCTTCCTCTTATCTATTTGCCTTTCTGGTACCAAAGCTTTTTTTTTTTTTTTTTTTTAAATTTTTTTTTTAATGCAACCTTAATTCCTATATAATTTTATTTCTAGCTACCATATCGTAGAATGGTTCGTAGGTGTAGTGTTTAGATAGTATTTTATTATTATTATTATTACTACTAGTATTACTATTGTTATAAATGATTTTATTTGATATGCAAATTACCATATCACACGGTAGTCTTAAGGGTAGTATATTATTATTATTTATTTATGTATATATAAGTAACATTTTAAGCTGAATTATTTCGACACTTGATTATTGGGGAAATGGTAGTTTGATCTGTACCATTGGAGAGCCATGCATATAACTGTCCTGTTTTTAAATCTCCAAAACAGTTACATGGTAAACAGCTGAAGATCCCCGTGTTAATATTAGATGCTTACGTTAAGGTCTCCTGCTTTTGTTTCACTGTTAGATACTTAATCCCCCTTTTTATTTTTATTTACTTACTATTATATATTATTTATTTATGAATTTTCCAACAAATGTTAAGTCTACACTATTTTTGGATTTAGTTAGTTTCTTTGGGAATTTAAACTGCATTTTCCTTCTTTTTTTTTTTTTTTGTCTTTTTGTTTAAAATAACTCAAAGCTTCTTTAGACTATATATATATATGTGTGTGTATTAAAAGACAGAAAGGAAAAACAATTAAAAACAGGAAAAAATAAAGATAGAATGAAAGATTGACCGGTTTTGTCCTATAAAAATAAGACAAACCGGTCAATCTTTCATTTTATCTTTATTTCTTCCTGTGTTTAATTGTTTTCTGTCTCCACGACATTTCATGATATATTATTGTGTATTTTATCCTCATATATACATATATATATATATATTTATGTTATATATATATATAACATGTGTAGTTTAATTGCCATAAATATATTTTCATAGCTTACTACCTAGCTCTACTTACGTATCGAGCACTGTTTAAGTAAATACTGAAAATTGATACGTAAATAAATTATATCTCATAAAATTTTATGTGGATACATGAAATACTAATATATATTTTTTTGGTCTGAAGAGGTTGACTCTCTCTGTGAAGAGTACAACTGAAACATGTATGCACATATGTAACTAATAATGTTTGTATAAATAAAAATTTATATTATACAGGGTGGGCCAAAATAAGGGTCCTATCTTTAAATTTGAATAACTTGAATTTGAATAACTTCCACAAAATAAAAGTTAAACTCACCAAACTTTATGCGTGTAGACTGACCCTTCCGAGATTTTTTGAAATAAACAAAACAAATTTTAGCCGAAAAACACTTCTTAAAACTTACAAAAACTAAAGTATTGTTTTTTACACCGTTTTGAGTTTTTTAAGCAAAAATAATGTTTTCTAAATGAGGGTACGTTCCTTAGGGCTAATACGGCCCATGCTTGCTTCGGAAGGGGTCCTTTACTTATTCTAAAAAAAAAAAAAAAAAAATCAATAAATAAAAAAGTTATGAATTTTTAAAAATAGGACCCTTATTTTTGCCCACCCTATATATGTTTTTATATTTTAAAATTAAAACACATACATTATCAAGTCTTCAGAATATAGTTCAAACCAGTAGTTAAAAAATAAGCTCAATAATTAATAGTGTATATCAATCAGAGCTTTTATATATTAATAGCGTATATTTCAAAAGTTCAAAACATGTTAATTATGATTTCAAATATTTGAAATATGCTTCGGGAATAAATAAAACCATTTTATTTTTATTTTTCTAGTTTCAGAACCACACGATTGGTCTCGTCTTCTTCCTGATGCCGTGCATCGTGCCAGTCGTGATCTGTATCGTCTACGGCTTCTGCAAATACGATTTCAAATTCTGTTGCAAGCAATCGAGCTCACACTACGAACAATTTGACACCGAAGACGCTTCACCAACGCAGTCGTTAGTGATTTTGCTGCCAGGAAAACATCTACAAACGCAAGATGCAATTCTTTTCGAAACCGACGACGGCGTTGAACAAGACCAACTGTTCTCAAAGAGTGAAGAATCTATGAATTTGATCCGACAAAAAGCTAAAGAATTGGAGATGGTGCTGGAACCACAGATCTTAACGAGAGAAATGAATGATGCGGCAAAATACTAGAGTTAAAACTGTTAAATATTGAAGAATGTATCTGTATATAAATTAAAATAAAAACTATACTTGTGTCACTTATTTTAATCAATGTGAATATAACTATTCAATTTCATTTTCTTAATAGACGAAAAAAAAAACAGTAAACGTTTTTTTTTCTGCAAAGTTTTCTCATCATTCAAATATTTAATTAAACTACTATATATTAAAATATCTGACGGGGGGGGGGCAGGGGGAGGTATGTCTGGTGAGTGTAAATCTCATCCCGGATCACACACCTCTTACTGATGAGAGGATCACCAAAGTGTCTCCGCATATAAATAGCGATAAAACAAAGAAACTAGAGAGCTTAATTATTTTCCCTCCAAAACGAAAAGGAAACTAACAGTTAAGACAAAAGGTGCGTAGTCTCTGGGAGCCTAAACGAATTCTAAAAAAAAAAAAACCCCCGCTTCCAAGCGTACTTGTCAGTCAGTCAAAAGTATTTCAATTGGTCTGATCGTAAAGGTACTGACTTGTCGACGAGCCAGAAAACTTCTCACACCTGTTAATATTCTATATCTCTATAAAGCCACCATTCGCCCATGCATGGAGTATTGTTGCTACATCTGGGCTGGTGCACCAACCACTAGTCTCTCGCTCTCTCTCTTTTGGACAGGGTGCAAAAAAGAGTTTCTAACCTAATAGGTCCCGCACTGTCTACCCAGCTCCAGCCCCTGTCCCATCACCGCAGTGCTGCATCCCTATGCTTGTTTTACAAGTACTTCCACAGAATGTGCTCCGATGAACTTGCTGCTCTGGTGCACCCCCCCCCCCCTCGACGTAAATACACTCGACCAACGATGAACGTACCGTACTTGTACCTTCTCGACAAAAATACCTCCAACCTACCCAACTAGCAGCAAAATCCCACCCATTCACTGTAGACGTCGTAAGAGTTTCTACTCTAAAAGCTTATTTTCTCGGACCACTTGCCTTTGGAATTCCCTCCCTGCTCCCCTGATCGTGCCAATATACAAAAATTTAAATGTCAACAAGCATCTTGCTGCCTAACTCCCCAAATCCGACTCCTATCACAGTAACCCCATACGCTTCAAATTTGGCCCCTATCATAGTAATAATATATAAAATTTTTTAATGTGAATAAGCATCTTGCTGCCGAACTCCCTATTCAAGTTGCCTCTTACCGCAGCAGCCCCTTACGCTTCGAATCTGGCTCCGATCGCAGCAGCCCCTTACGCTTCGAATCTGGCTCCGATCGCAGCGGCCCCTTACGCTTCGAATCTGGCTCCGATCGCAGCGGCCCCTTACTCTACGAATCTGGCTCCGATCGCAGCGGCCCCTTACGCTTCGAATCTGGCTCCGATCGCAGCGGCCCCTTACGCTTCGAATCTGGCTCCGATCGCAGCGGCCCCTTACTCTACGAATCTGGCTCCGATCGCAGCGGCCCTTACGCTTCGAATCTGGCTCCGATCGCAGCGGCCCCTTACGCTTCGAATCTGGCTCCGATCGCAGCAGCCCCTTACGCTTCGAATCTGGCTCCGACCGCAGCGGCCCCTTACGCTTCGAATCTGGCTCCGATCGGAGCAGCCCCTTACGCTTCGAACCTGGCTCGGACTGCAGCAGCCCCTTACGCTTCGAATCTGGCTCCGATCGCAGCAGCCCTTTACGCTTCGAATCTGGCTCCGACTGCAGCAGCCCCTTACGCTTCGAATCTGGCTCCGACTGCAGCAGCCCCTTACGCTTCGAATCTGGCTCCGATCGCAGTGGCCCTTTATGCTTCAGTAGCAACACACCTTGTCTGGGGGTGAACATAGGTAAAAAAAAACAAAATATAGAAAAAATAAAACTTGTTGTGAATGTGCATTATTAGTCTCTCTCCTCTTTCTTTTTCCATCCCTCCCCCTCCCTCCTTTCTCTTATTTAGTTACATCATTTCGTGAACGTGCGTCTGTGTGTGTTCCCTGCACAGTCCGTGATCGTCCGGTCGTTGTCTTCGTCTGAATTTGGTGCTCGATTCCGACACCACTTGGTCGCAGTGTCAATTATGTGGTTTCTGTCAATGCTGTAACGGAAGGATTCTCTCTCCAAACAAAACGACAAAAGCTCCAGTTTTAATTTGCGAAGCTACAAATTTTATTTGGTTTCGCTACCGAACGACAACAACTTCTAGCTGAACAAGTCGCCGGGAAACCACCGAGGGGTAAGCGGTCGATGTTCAGATGGGCAATCACCCTGTAGAAAGATTTCTGTGAAACCGGTCTTCACCCGGACCAAGCGTGTGATCGGGTCAAGTGGAGACAAAAGTCCATCATTGCGAACCCCACCGTAGCTCGGGATTGACGCATAAGAAAAAGAAGTATTTGGTATGTTGTATTTTCTGTAATAAGAAGCAATATTTGGGGTGGGGGCATCCATTGTCACCCAGACTTAGGGTTAGTGATAAGGTCAAACGAGGGCATGTCATGTTTTTTTTTGGGGGGGGGAGGTATATGTCCTTAAAACGCTATTCGGTTAGAAACTACTGGCCCGCAAATAGGTGATCATTTTAAGTTAAATTTATATGCGAAACTGATTGTTTGTTTGTTTATTTCTTTTTAATTTTTACCCCGTCAAGTTTTTCAGATTGTTTACATGTAATCGTCCAAAAATAGAATCTCATTTTATCATAATTTTATAAATATTAGCATACGGTATAAATTTACCAAATATTTAGGTGACGAGTATTTTTACAGTAAAAACAAGAACACGGTAGGTAAATTGCCACTGGTTATTATTGTAAGGGAGGCAATTCAAGACAGGGGGCACAACTCGTGATAATGAATTGTCTCCCTTTCTAAGTTATTTATTTTTCACATAACATAAGTTCAAGGATTTTACACACTTTATTAAAAGATATTAACCCTTCTAGCGCGGCTGTCGCAAAATTGCGACAGATCTACCACCTCGAATAGCAGACGATACTACATGCAAAACTGGTTTTATTTGCAATATACGACAACAACACAAACATACGCAATAAATCGACTAATATGTGCATGAGAATTCAAGATGGCCGCCATCCCAATATGCGGATTAGTCAAATTTTACAATTTATTTTGATAGGACTACTTTTATGCTACAAATATCAGACATTTTGGGGCATATAACGAAAGGGGCGCTCTTGTATAAGCAGTGACCGATCTGAGGGGGATAACTCTATTTGACTTAGCCGCCGCTATTCCGAATTCGCTTATACTTTGGCAAGGGAGATAACTTTGACACAAAGTTTATAAACTTTATAACAATTAATAAAAAACATGTTACGGTTTTGAAATGCGTTAAAAATAACTTAAATGCATTCAAAATAACTTTTAAACAATTAATAAATAAAATGTTACGGGTTTTAAATGCACTTTTAATCACTTTTATTTACATGCCACAAATTGTATACACTTTATAACAATTAATAAAAAAAAAATGTTACGGGTTTTAAATGCGTTCAGAATAATGTTACAGAAGACGATATGTACAGAAGACGATATGTTCCACCTTCATCTGATGGAGTTTTTTTGTGGAGGAGAAGGGGAACTGGCCAAGTATTCCCTAGAATTATAATCTGCATCAGAGAACAATACAGTATATAATTTATAATTAAAAAAAAAAAGTCTGTCTTAAATAAAAATTACAATTTATCTGCAACTATCATCGCATTTTCTTTCTTTCTTTGAGTAACATGCATTTTTTTTATTAATTGTTATAAAGTGTATACAATTTGTGGCATGTAAATAAAAGTGATTAAAAGTGCATTTAAAACCCGTAACATTTTATTTATTAATTGTTTAAAAGTTATTTTGAATGCATTTAAGTTATTTTTAACGCATTTCAAAACCGTAACATGTTTTTTATTAATTGTTATAAAGTTTATAAGCTTTGTGTCAAAGTTATCTCCCTTGCCAAAGTATAAGCGAATTTGGATTAGCGGCGGCTAAGTCAAATAGAGTTATCCCCCTCAGATCAGTCACTGCTTATACAAGAGCGCCACGAAAGGTTAAGTTTATAGAATCATTTTAAAAATAGGTGAAAAATATCATTTTTCTAAGAAAAAAAAAAAAAAAAAAAAATTCAACGCTCAGAGGATTAAAGTTTTTTTTAAGAAACTGTATGAACCTTGTCAAGTCTAATAGTAAATAATTACTATAATGGGACTTTAGTGTGTGTGTTTGTAATTAATACTTGGAACCTTTATAATACTTAGAATCATGTGGACTTTGTTTGAAATCTGAAGTACTGTAACCAGTCTGTCAGCAGTAACTTTTTTTCTTTTTTTTAAACATAGTTCACCCCAAACAATGCAGGCCGCCACTGTAGACGTAAGGGGCTACTGAGAATTAGGGGGTGTAGGTTTTAGGTGTCATCCTAAGTTGGGAGCTGTGCAGCGAGATGTCTGCTTACATTAGTTTTAAATTTCTGCATGACAGTACAGTCAGGGAAACAGAGAGCAGGAAGGGAGTTCCAGCGACCGGCAGCACAAGGAAAGAAGCTATTGACGTAGAAGGCTCTCCGGCATCTGGGGACCTCCACAGTGAATGGATGGGATTTAGCTGATTGTCGGGTTGGTCGAGTGTATTTACGTCGAGGGGGCACCAGAGCAACTAGTTCATCGGAGCACAATCCATTGAAGTATTTGTAAAACAAGCACAAGGAAGCAACATTGCGGCGATGGGACAGGGACTGGAGCTTGGTGGATAGTGAGGGACCTATTAAGTTGACGACTCTTTTTGGGGCCTTGTCTAAGAGAGAGAGACTAGTGGATAATGCACCAGCCCAGATGGGGCAGCAATACTCCATGCATGGCTTTGTAGAGATACAGGATAATGTCAGGTGTGAGGAGTTTTCTAGCACGGTAAAGGGAGCCCACCTTCTTTGCTACAGCTGCTTAGCCGTCAAATCCTTTCCATCTGATAGCGCTTTAAAAATAGTCGTTGATGGGAAGAATACTGAGGCACATCGTATCAATGCCGGCGTGCCTCATGGATCTACTGTGAGCCCATCACTCTTCCTGATCTTCGTCAATGATATTCCAAATCGTATCCTGAGATCATTTTGTTAACATATTTGCAGATAAAACATATGTCTATGGCAGCACTCCGAAGAGCATTGATATTGCGGATTCTTTCTCCTCCAATCTGGAGAATGCGATGCAAAAAAGCAGCTTGTTACTTTAACATCTCTTAAACCAGACATCTCTCCTTTCACCACCAACGCTCGGATCATTGTTTTGCTCCAGTTGAAATGTATGGCCCCCTCTTTGAGGATGTCCCCTTGTTTTGTAAAGCTCCTAGGACTGACTTTCACTTCAGATCTAAAATGGAGGATGCTAAGATTTCACCACCAATGCTCTAGTTGACCTCAAGCAGGCGGGACTAGGACCACTACGTACAGCGGAACAACTTTATTGCCTACGACAACTTGTGCATGACAAGGCCAGATGGCCTGGGATTAGCATGAAGGACTGATTGCAGCTACGGGATGTCATCTGACTACTGTAGCCGCAGAACAAAGTTTTAGTAGTAGTAGTAGTTGAAATGTATGGCCCCCTCTTTGAGGATGTCCCTTGTTTTGTAAAGCTCCTAGGACTGACTTTCACTTCAGATCTAAAATGGAGGATGTATATCCGATCTAATGGTCGGATCATTCGGCTGCTCCAGAAAGTACCCGGCTCCCCATGCAATCCTCTACCTGTATCGGAGTCAAATCTGGGGAGGTGCCGCTCAGAGCACTTTTTCTTTTCTGTAAAGAGTACAAAATCAACTTCGCAATCTAGTGGGGGATGATCACCTCTTTTCCCTACAAGAAGAGATGTTGCTAGTCTCTCTCTACTCTCTCTCTCTCTCTCCTTATTTGCATGTCCTGACCATCAACTGCACCTTTCCTGAACATGATTCTGTAGTGAAGGAGTCAGAGTCGGAAGTTTTGGAAAAAGTCAGAGTCATTTTTTTTTTTATACAATTCTTTTTTTCATTATTTTTTATTCCTTCATTTTTTTTGTCAATCTTTTTCCTTCATTTTTTCGCAATTAATTTTCTTTCGATTTATTATTTTCCATTTATTCATTTTTCAGTCATTTTTTTTTTCATTCTTTTCACTCACCGTTTTCATTAATTTTTTTCAATTGTTTTTTCATTCATTATTTCATTCAGTTTTTTTTTTCCATTCATTTTTTAAATTCATTATTCCATTCAGTTTTTTTCATTCAGTTTTGTTTCTTTTCCATTCACTTTTTTTATTCTATTTTTTCATTCACTTTTTTAATTCTATTTAGTAACCCAAAAATGCTCTCACAGTGCTCAATATCCAAGATAAAGCGGGTATGTTTAAATGCAGTGTTGCCCGGGATAAAGTACTTCTGTTTTTTTTTACAATGTTGTACAATGTTTTAGGAGAGTTTTCCATTAAAAAAAACCCCTGTGAGCCATAATCCAAAGTGCTCAATATCCTGGATAAAGCATGTAGTAACCCTAAAGTACTCAATATCCTAGATAGAGCAATGTTGGCGGGATAAAAAAACTTCTGTCTTTTTCTTAGAATGTTGTATATCCCTGGGAGCCATAATCCAAAGTGCTTAATATCCTAGATAGAGCAGATGTGTTTAAACACAGTGTTGCCCGGGATAAAAAAAACTTGTCTTTTTTTTTTTTTTAGAATAATCCAAAGTGCTTAATATCCTAGATAGAGCAGATGTGTTGCCCAGGATAAAAAAAAACTTCTGTCTTTTTTTTTTTTAGAATAATCCAAAGTGCTTAATATCCTAGATAGAAAAGATGTGTTTAAACACAGTGTTGCCCGGGATAAAAAAAACTTCTGTTTTTTTTTTTTTTTAGAATAATCCAAAGTGCTTAATATCCTTTATCTTAATATTATTGTGAAATGGGGTGTGGGGACAAGAAATTAGTAATTTACTGGAATCATTTGTTCTACTCAGCTTTTTCCGGGATCCAAAATTGTAAGATTACAATATTACTTTTGGTAAATCTCTTAGGACTATTGAATTCAGCAACAACACATATCTTCTTAATATGAAGAAATCAGGAATTGAGCGTGCCCACTTGTTCTTCTCGGCATTGTCCGGGATCAATAATTGTAAGATTAAAGTATTACTTTTGGTAACTGGTATATATTAACTCTCTTTGGACTATTGACTTCATCAACATTACCTATCATCGTAATATGTTGAAATAGAGGGGGGGGGAGAAATTAGGAATTGCTGCGACAATTTGTTCTACTCGGTGTTGTCCGGGATCAAGTACTGTAAGATCACAGTATTACTTTTGGTAACTGGTATATATTAAATTTCTCCGGACTATTGACTCATCAACATTCTGTGAAGATAGTCTGAACAACTTGTTTATAAAAATAAACAAACCCAGCAAAAAATTAGTTATTGTCCTGGGCCCGCTTCAGGCTTGAAACCTGTGGTACCATGTTGGTTTGACTTGATCATCTGTAACATTATTAATAAATAAATAAATAAATAAATATTATACTTTTATTATTCAAATATTGAGCACTCTGTTGGACTTTTTTTTACCAAACAAAACCATATATATATATATATATATATATATATATATATATATATATATATATATAAAATTAATGTGAAAGGTATATATTTTAATATATCTTTTATTTATTTTCTATATTTTGACGTGTAGGAATATCAATTGTCCCTTATGCATAAAAAATAAAAAGTTTTTCTTAAAAGGAGAACAAAGCCGCGATCCTGATTGAGTGTAATGTGGGATTGAGTGTGTGCGGTGGGAGGTAGGTGGTGGTAGAATGGGAAAGGGGGAGGGTGGTGCAGTGAAATGGTGAAAAAAACAGGTGTCCGTCCCTAATAGCCGAGAGACAAGAGTCAAGTGGTCATAAACATAGTTCAAGTAAATGTAAATAAATGAATATACAGATAGATACACAAGTGAACCTGTGCTTATACCTATCCACACATACACACAGACACATCGCATGTCAGCTTACATATACACACGCACAGACACACACAGACATACATCCATATACACACACAGACATACAGATGGCACAGATACACGCACCACGATGGTGTGTGCAAATAAATACACTGGAACATCTGTAAAAATCTAAACATCCAATGTAGCACTAAGTTGTGGGAAACGATAAGTATACCATACATTATGAGAGACCAAAAGAAAGATATACTACAACATAATTAACTGGTCAATTGGGGAGAGAAAAATTAATAAATTTAATTCCTTTACTAACTCAACGTTTGAGAAGTAAAAGAGAACTTTAATAGAATATCTATGTATCTCATATAGATATCATGTGTTTGTCCCAGAAATGGGTCCCTTTGATTTCTGAGAATTTCGACTGAAACAAAAAAAAACACCTACATACGCAAACACATGACACAATACAATAACATGCACACATAACAGACACGCGCAACGTATACACAACACACAATAGATATATACGCACAATAGACACACATACATACGCAAACACAAACGACATATTGCACACACAACAAACAATCTACACACATACAATAGACACACACTCACACACACAGTATAAGTATACGCTACATTATGATTATATGGTTCCCACATCTACCTACCTGGAAAATGCAGCTGTAAAACCGGACATAGTCATATTAAATAAGGCAGAAAGAGAGGCAACACTGATTGAGGTGAGTGTTCCAAATGACAGTGGCTTAAACAGAGCAGACAGGGAGAAGGTGAAAAAATACCAAATTTATGATATGAAGAGAAACTGGAACCTCAAAAACATCAACATTATCCCAGTTATAATAGAAGCTAAAGGCCTCATGAAGAAAAATTTCAAAAAGTATCTGAAAAATATTCCCGGAAAACCAAGTGCGAAAGAAATCCAAATAATTGCACTTAAGGGAACGGCCAAAATCCTTAAAAGAGCACTCGGTTGGAGCCTCTAAATGACAGGCGATTGTCTAGCATTTGGAAGAATACCCCGTCCCTATGCTAGCAAAAGCAGAAATAAGAAAATCAAAAAATTTTTTTTTTAAAAAGAGACATACATCCATATACACACAAAGCAGAAAAGAGAGGAAGGAGGAGAAAGATAGGGGTGGACAGACCAATTAGCTGGAGTCATGGAAAGTTCAGGGTTTTTTAGTACATGGGCGTTTGTAAACTTTGAAAAATTAAAAATTAAAATACTGTGGAAATGGGTACATGAATACACACATGCACATATATATATATATATATATATATATATATATAATTATTTCTACACTTGATTATTGGGGAAATGGTCGTTTGATCAGTACCATTGGAGAGCCATGAATATTATAACTGTCCTGTTTTTAAATCTCCGAAACAGTTACATGGTAAACAGCTGATGATCCCCGTTTTAATATTTCACGCTCAAGTTAAGGTCCCCTGTTTTTGTTTCACTGTTAGATACTTGAATCCCCTTTTCTTTTCTTTTTTATGAATTTTCCAACGAATGCTAAGTCTGCGATATCTTGGATTTAGTTAGTTTCTCTGGGAATTTAAACTGCATTTTATTTTCATTTATTTAAAAGACTCAAAGCTTCTTTAGACTATATATATATATATATATATATATATATATATATATATATATATATGGGAAAATGAAAAAGAAAAACCAAAAACTGGATGGTTTTTTTTAATGTGTACATCAACGTTTCGTCTTTATTTATACGACTTCATCAGGATGATAATATAAAGAAAAATGTCATGCAAGTACAAACACATATAGGGTTGACATATTGGGAAAAAGGAAGAAAATAGTAGCCACTACTGGAGAAAACAGTAGGGTGGACGTCCGTGCTTGGTGAGGAATGAAAAATGAATGTTTATGAAAATGAGTGGGGAAGAAGTGGAAAGATGGCGGTGAGCAAGGATACTGTGGCTGGTAGTAAGAGAAAGAGGTGGGGGGATGAGCAGGAATAATGTGGATGGCAATGAGTGAGGGAGTGGAGGGGTGGAGGAGAGGGAGGAAGGAGGTATTTGAACAGGTGGCTGCGGTCAAGACTGAAGGAGAAAAAGTAAGTTGGAATGTTTGTGTGTGTGTGTGTGGGGGGGGTGTATGCAGAGAAATGGAGGGTGGGTAGAGAAGGAGGGGGGGCACACATTCCTCACTAAGCACGGACGTCCACCCTACTGATGAAGTCTTATAAATAAAGACGAAACGTTGATGTACACATAAAAAAAAAACATCCACTTTTTGGTTTTCCTTTTTCATTTTCCCATCACGTCGGATTACCTTCATCCTTCTCTTCCCATATATATATATAAATGTGTGTGTGTTTTTAGTAAATGGGCGTTTGTGAACTTTGAAAAATGAAAATACTGTGGAAATGGGTACATGAATACATACATGCATACATATATATGTGTGTGTTTTAGAATTATTTTTCAGCATACTTCAGCAATAAATTCATGTAGCACCAAAAAACATTAAATTTTTATTTGAGATTTTAACAAGATACAAAAAATAAACTGATGATCAATTTACAAAGTGATGTACATGCTGTGAAGTAAATATGAATTTCTCAGAAATATGGCCAGTTTTTAGTGAGTTTACTTTCCAACAAAAATGAGAACTTATGAAAAAAAAAATTTTCAATTAAAAAAAATAAATAAAATAAATGGAATTTAAAAAAAAAAAAAAATGAAAAAAATAAAAAATAAAAAAATTAAGCAAATTATTTAAAAAATATTTTAAATTGAAAAAAAAAAAAAATTATGAATTAAAATAGAAGAAAAAATTTAATTAAATTAAAAAGGAAGTAAATCAAAATTAATTTTTTTTTAATGAAAAATATAAAAAATTAAAGTAAAAACTTAAGCAAATAAAAATAGATTGAATTACATTTTTTAAAGAATTAAAAAAATAAAGCAAATATAATTTTAAAAAATGTCAATATAAATTTCAAGTATATAAAAAATAAATGAATGTAAAATAAAAAAAAACAAATTATAAAAAATTTAATTTTACATGAAAAAAATTAAAAAATTATTTAAATGAAATAAATTTAAATAAGAAAAATATAGTAAAAAATTTTAAAAATATTAAAATAAAATAAATTTAAATAAGAAAAATAAGTTAAAAAATATTAAATAAAATAAAATCTAAATAAGAAAAATATAGTAAAAAATTATTAAATAAAATAAATTATTTAAATTTATTTAATTTAAGAATTTTTTACTATATATAGTAAAAAATAAAAAATTATTAAATAAAATAAAATAAATTTAAATAAGAAAATTATAGGAAAATATTATTAAATAAAATAGATTTAAATAAGAAAAATATAGTAAAATATTATTAAATAAAATAGATTTAAATAAGAAAAATATAGTAGAAAATTAAAAAAAATCAAATCAAATAAAATTTAAAGAAAAATATAGTAAAAAATTAAAAAAATATTAAATGAAATAAAATTTAAATAAGAAATATATAGTAAAAAATTTATTAAATAAAATAAATTTAAATAAGAAAAATATAGTAAAAAATAAAAAAATAAAATAAATTTAAATAAAAAATAAGAAAAATAAAAAAAAATGAGAAAAATAAAAACAATGAAAGTAAAGGATAAAAAACAAAAGAAATGTTATGCTCCGTTGGCATTTTTCAAAGAAAGAACATTTTTCAGAAATTTCTTGTACGCCAGCATTACATTTTTGGGGTCCTCCCATTGGGGATAATGGCCAATATTATCCTCTAAAACACTGATTTTATGTTGGGGAACCAATTTCCTAAAAATAAAAAATTTATTTGAAAATTTTATTTCATTTCTATTTACTTTTTACAAAAAGTAAATAAAAACACAAAAATAAAAAAAATGAATAAGAAAATTGAATAAAATGAAAAGTAAACAAAAATGCGAGATATTTTGTTTCCAAATTTTTTTAGATGAAAATTGATAATTTGGATGATTAGGATTATTCGGAGTACCGCTCTCATCTTGAGTGTTATTTTCATAACGTTTCGACCGCTGTAACTTCCGTCCTTCTTCAGGTGTATCTTTACGAACTCGGGAATATTTCTGTTGAACTCGGGAATCTGTATGGAATTTCGAACGGAACCTTTTTATCAAATCCACGGGGGTAGTATGTTCTCGTTCCATCAGCCATCACTGGGAAGAAGTCTTCAGCAATTCGCAATTCTTTGTATCGCCCGCACCGAGGATTGAACCTTAAACCTTCAGATGACTGCCATTTAGAACTGAAGTTTACTTCGTACTATATCCACTGCGCCACAGGTCCTTGCGGACTGAAAACTTCTCTCAGTCATGGCTGACGGAATGAGAGCATGCTAACTCGGTGGATTAAGGTTTGGTTTGGTAGTTTTGTTTTACTGCATATCAACCCTTTTTGGGTTATTTAATGCCAAATCTGGTCATTATAGTAAAAGTTTTTATGCTTCAAGTTCTTTATATCTTCAAATGTTTAATCATCGTTTTTGGTTTGGTAGTTTTGTTTTACGGCATATCAACCCTTTTTGGGTTATTTAATGCCGAATCTGGTCATTATAGTAAAAGTTTTTATGCTTCAAGTTCTTTATATCTTCAAATGTTTAATCATCGTTTTTGGTTTGGTAGTTTTGTTTTACGGCATATCAACCCTTTTTGGGTTATTTAATGCCGAATCTGGTCATTATAGTAAAAGTTTTTATGCTTCAAGTTCTTTATATCTTCAAATGTTTAATCATCGTTTTTGGTTTGGTAGTTTTGTTTTACGGCATATCAACCCTTTTTGGGTTATTTAATGCCGAATCTGGTCATTATAGTAAAAGTTTTTATGCTTCAAGTTCTTTATATCTTCAAATGTTTAATCATCGTTTTTGGTTTGGTAGTTTTGTTTTACGGCATATCAACCCTTTTTGGGTTATTTAATGCCGAATCTGGTCATTATAGTAAAAGTTTTTATGCTTCAAGTTCTTTATATCTTCAAATGTTTAATCATCGTTTTTGGTTTGGTAGTTTTGTTTTACGGCATATCAACCCTTTTTGGGTTATTTAATGCCGAATCTGGTCATTATAGTAAAAGTTTTTATGCTTCAAGTTCTTTATATCTTCAAATGTTTAATCATCGTTTTTGGTTTGGTAGTTTTGTTTTACGGCATATCAACCCTTTTTGGGTTATTCAATGCCGAATCCGGTCATTATAGTAAAAGTTTTTATGCTTCAAGTTCTAAAAATAAAATAAAAAAGGGGAGGGAGAAAGGGAGAGGGGCTGTTGTTTTTGTTTTTGGTTTTGTAGAACATAATTAAGTTTTACAAAAAAAACAAAAAAAAAAACAAAAAACGTCAATGTAGGTGAATTTCGTCTCAGGGAGCCATAGGGCAGCCTGATCTGGTATCACCAGTCGGTGGATTAAATAAAGGGTTCCGTTCGCAATGTATATCATTATCAACCTAATGGATGCGGTCCAAGTTTGATGTATTGGTCTGATGCTCTTTGATAACAGAAACCCTAACCCTAACAGTTTTGAAAACGTGTGTGTGGCGGGCTGGGAGGGCAAACAATACCGGAAGTAATATAGAATCAGAAGTTCTAATCCAAAACAATCAACAAAGCGAACAAAAATAACAGCGAACAGTTTTTTTTTTATTTAATTATTTACAATTTTATAAAAACGAACAGTTTGTCTGATTTATTAAACAATCAACATTGATTTTTTTTTTTTTTTGTATAATTTAAAACTTTATGAAACTAAAAGTTATTTAAAAATAATGATAACTTAAAAATAATGGATACAAAAATTCCAAGTCTGAATTACTTCCGATTGATTGGGTTAGGAGTGAATGTAACTCTTCAAAATTGATTTCTGATTCACAGCTAAACTAAAGAAGTGCCTACATAACTTTCGGCTAATTCTAGCTCTCCCCCTAGACTGGTATTGTATTGGCCTTCGGGGCTTGATTTACGCCGGTCTATGTGGCTGTCCTGTGCAGTTCTAGGAGGTCCACTCTCCCAGGCTTTGCCTTCTCACCCTTTGAGAAGGGGTTAGTTTATTGCTAATCGCCTGAGGCGCCCCTACCGGAGAATGCCGACGGGGCTGCCCAGGCAATTTTTAATGACCAGAGTGATCAAATTCTCGAGCACTGGTTTTTCAAATCCCACTTTCCCGACCTTGTGTCACATCTTATCTTGTGGGAGGAAGATAAATAACTCTAGCCCTCCCCCTAACCGATGAGTTTCGTACATAAGCCTTTTGTAAATAAAAAAAAACGTCATACCAATTGGGGATAATGTTAAGTAGTCTGCCCAAAGAGTGAATGAGTTTTTTTTGGTGACTGGAATTAGTTTAGAGAATAGACCCAGAGAACGACACACGACCTTCATCCCCCACCCTGGTACTTGGGTGGGTTGAACCGGCTTCCTCCTAGAGAGGAAGTTTCTAGGGAATATCAAATTTACAAGCGCATGTATATCTCGGTTAAGGCAAATGACGACGTTTTTGCAGTTCTTGCGCTTGGTGTTCCCAAATGGTCACCCATCCAGTACTGGCCAGGCTCAACGTTGCTCAACTTCGGTGATCTAACGAGAAGTGGTGTGTCAACGTGATTATGTCGTGTGCCAAGAACCACACGCGGATAATTGTTAATGAGACGGAATTATTATCAGCCGAAAAATGAGGAACACTATGGTAGTACTTACATTTATGAATGTGTAGCAACTGCGTTTGATTACTTAATGGGGTTAGGGTTAGGGTAAGAATTTGTTTACATTGGACTTGAAGACAACCAAATTGTAATTAGCAGAGAATCAGGCCACGTACAGCGTCTGGTGTTCCCAAATGGTCACCCATCTGGTACTGACCAGGCTCAACGTTGCTTAACTTCGGTGATCTAACGAGAACCGGTGTGTCAACGTGATTATGCCGTATATCAGAGACTATGTTGATGAATAAAGTAAAATTATGTCTAACAGTTGTTGTTTTATTAATTAGGTCCGGAACTTATTGAGTGATATGTTGTTGTTGTTTTCCCCATAACGTCCGGGGGTGTCCTCGGGGAGTCAGGCAGATACTCTATCCGTCCTAACTTTCCCGTGCGCATGACAGAACCTGGTTGTAACGGAGAGCGGCCGACTGACGTAAATGCAGACACTTGTCGGCGCCGTTGCAAGAGGCAGCGTCTGGTATGCTGTGTGTGTGGGGCGAACCCGAAAACGCTCGCTGACGACAAAAACGAAAGAGGAGTGGGAGGAGAAAGGCATCAGAAAGTCAAATAAGGTTTTTATTTGAAAATCCGGGCAGCGGTGTCGAGTGAGAGATTTATGAAAATTAAGTTGGTTTGCATGCGTCGCATTTTTTCTCAATAAGAGAGCGAAAGTGAAGATTCGGTCAGAGACGTGGAGATCGTTCTGAACGTGGGATTGGAAAGCAAATGAAAGAGAATAGAGCTGGACTTTTTTTTATGTTGGACTGAACGACGTATTTTTTTTTCATTTGGACTTGATCTTGGCGACACCTCCGTTTAACTGTTTCGATATTATGTCGTTATTTTTTTCTACACTGGTAGTGCCCATATCCTCTCCAGGCCACATACAGCACCTGGTGTTCCCGAATGGTCACCCATTTAGTACTGACCAGGCTCAACGTTGCTTAACGTCGGTGATCTAACAAGAACCGGTGTGTCAACGCGATTATGCCGTATGATAATCCATATAATACAAATTATGGTGATTGTACACGGCTTCGGCCAAACGAAAAATTATTTATGTGTGAAAACAATATCATGTACTTACTCACTGGTATTTTATTGTTCAATGTTGAAAATAGTAGGAAAAATTATCCAGTAGAACTTTAATTACAAATATTTTTACATTTTTCGTAACGTACGAGTAACTTCGATGATTATGCATCCATTGGATACAGGTCGGCAGAAGGTAAGGGCAGATAATTTGCAGTGGTAGGACAGAAGCCCACCGGACAAAATAATTTGCAAGGGCACGTAATCATGCAAAGGTTTACAAATAGTAAAAATAATAAATATCAAAATATTTTTTTTAAATTTTTTAATAATTAATTTATTTTTAGTCCAGGTGACTTATTTTGTCCGGTGGACTTCTGTCCGGTGGGCTTCTGTCCTACCACCGCAAATTATCTGCCCTTGCCTTCTGCCGACCTGTATCCAATGGATGCATAATCATCGAAGTTATGAAAAATGGAAAAATATTTGTAATTAAAGTTCTACTGGATAATTTTTCCTACTTTTTTCAACATTGAACAATAAAATACCAGTGAGTAAGTACATAGTATTGTTTTCACATATAAATAATTTTTCGTTTGGCCGAAGCCGTGTACAAGCACCCAAATTATTAATCCTTAGCTAAAAAATTCCGAAACAAAATGCAATCATATTTCAATCCCAGATTTCACCAGACCATTCATCTGTTTTGAGCATTTTTTCACACATATAAGGTCGCTATGAAACCTCGGACAAAAAGTTAAGACGAGAAAGAAGACATTTGAAAAAATAAAATTTAAAAAGTTAAGAAAAGATAACGACTTACACATAACGATCGATAAATGGCGTCGTATTGATCGGATCGGCCGGCCCGTATATGAACAAAACTGAAACAAACAAATGTACAAACAGTTCATATTGAATAATTTTACACACAAGAGTTTGAATTACTTACCAGACACCATCCTCGAGTGTTTTTGGTCTCCCTGTACAAAGGGTTTGTCAGGACAACCTGACATGAGGATACTTCACCCTACAAGTAAACCCTGACCAAATATTCAAAATAACATAGTATTCGAAGTCCAAATAAGATCCCCTCAACACAGTGATACACTTGCTCATACGAGGAATGGTGCACTTTCTCCAAGTGATGTTTCATTTAGTAACATCACTAAGCTGGATACTCCACCAGACTAGATGAATTCTTGTCCTGGAATCCGGTAAGACCAAGAGACCACAAGAAAGACATACTACAACATAGTTAACTGGTCAATTGGGGAGAGGAAAATTAATATTCTTAACTTCTTTACTAACTCAACGTTTGAGAGGTAAAAGACAACTTTAATGGGACACGCGAATACCTATGTATCTCATATAGAGATCAAGAAGGGGCCTCTTGATTTCTGAGAACTTCGACTGAAGTAAAATGAAAAAAATGTAAGAGACAATGAAGGTCTGAAAGTAAAAGTTATCAAGACTAAAAGTGATGATCAGTGGTTGTAGTGTTGGAAAGTTCCCCAAAAGAGGAAAGTTCCCCAAAAGAGGAAAGCTCCTCAAAAGAGGAAAGTTCCCCAAAAAAGGAAAGTTCCCCAAAAGAGGAAAGTTCCACAAAAAGGAAAGTTCCACAAAAAAGAAAGTTCCACAAAAGAGGAAAGTTCCCCAAAAAAGAAAGTTCCCCAAAAGAGGAAAGCTCCCCAAAAGAGGAAAGTTCCCCAAAAGAGGAAAGTTCCCCAAAAAAGAAAGTTCCACAAAAGAGGAAAGTTCCCCAAAAAAGAAAGTTCCCCAAAAGAGGAAAGCTCCCCAAAAGAGGAAAGCTCCCCAAAAGAGGAAAGTTCCCCAAAAGAGGAAAGTTCCACAAAAGAGGAAAGTTCCCCAAAAAAGAAAGCTCCCCAAAAGAGGATAGTTCCCCAAAAGAGGAAAGCTCCCCAAAAGAGGAAAGCTCCCCAAAAAAGAAAGTTCCACAAAAGAGGAAAGTTCCCCAAAAAAGAAAGTTCCACAAAAGAGGAAAGTTCCCTAAAAAAGGAAAGCTCCCCAAAAGAGGAAAGTTCCCCAAAAAAGAAAGTTTCCCAAAAGAGGAAAGTTCCCTAAAAAAGGAAAGCTCCCCAAAAGAGGAAAGTTCCACAAAAGAGGAAAGTTCCCCAAAAAAGAAAGCTCCCCAAAAGAGGAAAGTTCCCCAAAAAAGAAAGTTCCCCAAAAGAGGAAAGTTCCCTAAAAGAGGAAAGCTCCCCAAAAGAGGAAAGTTCCCCCAAAAAGAAAGTTCTACAAAAGAGGAAAGTTCCCTAAAAGAGGAAAGTTCCCCAAAAGAGGAAAGTTCCCCAAAAAAGAAAGTTCCCCAAAAAAGAAAAGTTCCCCAAAAAAGAAAGTTCCCCAAAAGAGGAAAGTTCCCCAAAAGAGGTAAGTTCCCCTGCTCAGTTTGTGGAAACGGAGTCGGGTGCAATTCAATTTTTTGTGGTACTTGTAAGCATTGGGTACACAAGAAGTGCAGTGGAAGTACTGGTCGGCTGAGAAATGATAACCAGTTTATGTGCAAGAAGTGTAAGACAATGGAGATGGATGAGAATTTAGATGTGGATAAAGTATATTTAAATGGCGAAGCTATTGTGGTTGTTCAGACGTTTTGTTTCTATTTATCTTCCTCCCACAAGGTAAGATGTGACACAAGGTCGGAAAAGTGGGAAAAAACCAGCGCTCGAGAATTTAAAAATTGCCTGGGCAGCCCCGTTGGCATTCCCCAGTAGGGGCGCCTCAGGCAATTAGCAATAAACTAACTCCTTCTCAAAGGGTGAGAAGGCAAAGCCTGGGAGGGTGCACCTCCTAGAACTGCACAGGACGGACAACCAATAGACCGGTGTAAATCCAGATGGCCCGGACAATACCGGTTTATTAGGCGGGGTAAAAACCCCTGGTGCGGACGTTTTGTTACCCGTGATACAATTGGTGCATTAGCAGGAGCGAGTGCTAGTGTGATTGCAAGAATTAAGAGTTCAGGGAACTTCTGTCATTACTAACCAGCAGACCATTACCACTGTCGACCAAGGGAAGAGTCTATTAGGCATGTGTACGCAGTTTGATGATGTATGGAAGTGAAACCTGGCCACTGAGGGTTGAGAACAGCCTGAAATACAAGCAAAAATGTAAGAACTCTTCTGCTGGGAGGCTTATTACACACTGATGTCAACATACTCGCTACACCAAATACGGGATTTGAAGAATAGGAATATAAAACAATCTTTAGTAGGCCGGAAAGTTGACATTAAAAAAAAGCGAACAAACTTTTTTTACTAACTTAATATTTCTATGCAATTCCTTATATATATTTTTTAACAACATTAAGTTAACTCCCAGGCGACATTGTGTTGGGTAGTTAGTAAAAAAAAAAAATAAATAAATAAAAAAAAAAAATAAATAAAAAATAAATAAAAAAATAAAAATTAAAAAAAAATAAATTAAAAAAAAAAAAAAAAAAAAATCGGTGCTTGTGCAGATGAGCGGCCGTACGAAAAAATTATTTTTTTTATAAAAACAGTATCATGTACTTATTCAGTGTTATTTTCTTACTGTAGAAAAAATTATCCACTAGAACTTTAATTACAAGCATTTTTCCATTCGTCGTATCATACCAACGATTCGTTCAGTAAGCGTCCATCTTTTTTCTTAAAATAATTCAAGGGCAGATAATTCGCAAGGGAGATAATAACACTATTTTAAAAAACAAAATAACAACTACATATACAAAGATTAAATTGATTCCAATAAAACAAAATAAACGAAATTAAATTAATTTATTGCAATAAAACGAAATGTTCATATTCTCACTGGGTACCTTTCCGTGCGAATTATCTATTTGAATTATCTTTAAGAAAAAAGATTGACGCTTACTGAACGAATCGCTGTTATGATACAAAAAATGGAAAAATACTTGTAATTAAAGTTCTAGTGGATAATTGTTTTCTACTTTTTTGTACAGTAAGTAAGAAAATAACACTGAATAAGTATATAATATTGTTTTTATAAAAGAATAATTTTTTCGTACGGCCACTCATCTGCACAAGCACCAAAAAATGATTTTCTTACCTGGTAATGATGTTTTCTTTAGCGCTCCCACCCACCTGTCTTTGTATGTGGTTCGTTCAGGAATAAATTTTAAAAGTCTGTAAAAAGAAAAAAATGGAAATGTGAAAAAAAAAAAAAAAAAATAGAAAAAAATAAAATATAAAAAATAGAAACAAAATCAGATTATAGAATATCCTGTGTAATTTGTTACATTTTTTTACCTAGGATCTATAATATATATATATATATATATATATATATATATATATATATATTTGTTTTTATCTACAATGCAAATTATTTGTTTTTTAAATAAATTATTTATTTACTTTAAAACATTTTTTTTTTAAACTTGAGTACTTTCGGTGATAAACACCCTTGTCAGAAGTATAAGCATATTTTTTCTCTTCTTTTTTCGTATAATCCTCCTTGATATATATATATATATATATATATATATATATATATAAAATGTATATATATAAATATTTGTTATCTACATACGTATACGGGAATCGTTAGTGTAGAGAAGAATTATTTCAGAAATTCCTATTTACATCACAGCATGTACATCGCTTTGTAAATTTATCATCAGTTTATTTTTTGTATCTTGTTAAAATCTCAAATTACCTTTAAAAAAAAAAATAAAAAAAAAAAATAAAATAAAATAAATTAAATTAAAATAAAAAAATTTTAAAAATTAAAAAAATTTTTTAATAATAAAATAAAAATAAAATAAATTTAAAAAAAATAAATTTTAAACAAATTTTTAAATTTTTTTTTTAATTTATTTATTTTTATTTATTTTATTTTAAAAAATTAAAAAAAATTTTTTTTTTAAAATAAAATAAATAAAAATAAAAAAATAAATTTAAAAAAATAAATTTAAAAAATTTTTTTAATTAAAACAAAATAAAAAAATAAAATAAAAAATAAATAAAAAAATAATGTAACTATAAAAGAAATTAAAGAACACCCCAGCTACAGATGTTACACTTTGCTCCGAGCTAAAAGGCCAAGGAAATTACTCTATAGTAATTTCCATGGAAAGTGCTCGACTGAGCTCCAATCTCTGGTTCCTCCTCGTAGGACAAAAACACGTCTTATTACCACAACTGAAAAAATTTCCCCCTTCTTGCTCTGTGTGCCTAACATCAAACGGAATTTCCAGAAACAGAAACTTCCTATCTGTCGAACATATTACCACAGAACTGCTTCCCTTAAGACTACAATACAGTCATCTTCAAATCCAATGTCAACAAATACTTGTCTCTATAAGTAACCAAACTTTGTTCATTCCACTAACCATTTTCAATCCTCTCATAATATTCTTTGTCATTAAACTTACAATCTGTACATCTCGGTAACCCTTATCCTTGAGTGATTTTTTGGCCTTGATAAGGTGACTCATTAGTTTAAAAATAAAAATTTAAAAAACTGAAGAATCGGCTAACCTGTAACTGATGCCAGTTCCATGTTGTTGTTCCATTAACGACCAAAAGTCTTTGTAATCTTCGTCTGTTGGTTTATTGGAACCAAATACTTCTCCAAAACTAAAAAAAAAAAAAAATCCATCCATGAGAGAGAGATAGAGGCTTAACATCAAATATTTATGTGTGTTGGAAAAGAATCAGAAAGATTTTACGTATTGTTAGACATTTTGTAACACGGGATATAACTAAAAAAATGGGTGCTTATGCTGTTCAGCGGCCGTATGAAAAAATTATATTTTTATAAAAACAATATCATATACTTATTCAGCGTTATATTCTTACTCACTGTACAAAAAAGTAGAAAAATTATCCACTAGAACTTTAATTACAGTATTTTTCCATTCTGCGTATCATAACAGCGATTCGTTCACTAAGCCTCCATCTTCTTTCTTAAGAAGATTTCAATTATCTGCCCTTGAAATCTTAAGAAAGAAGGTGGAGGCTTAGTGAACGAATCGCTGTTATGATACGCAGAATCGAAAAATACTTGTAATTAAAGTTCTAGTGGATAATTTTTTCTACTTTTTTGTACAGTGAGTACGAATATAATCCTTAATAAGTATATAATATTGTTTTTATAAAAAAATAATTTTTTCATACGGCCGCTGAACAGCATAAGCACCAAAAAATGTTACTACCAATTTAGCAGAAAACCAAAAAATTCAATAAATATTAGTTATTCTCCCTTGTCCCTTGGCAACCCAGGATAAAATGGGCGATTGAAAGATACAAGATGGCGAAGCCCGATATAAATAATTTTTTATTTTTTATTTAATAAATACTGCGTGAATTTGTGTAATTTTTTGTGTACAGTTTTCTATTAAGCTACCACGTAAGTACATAACAAAGTTTATAGATATCAGTAGAGAAAGAGAGAGAGAGAGAGAAAGAGAGAGTGTGTGTGTGAAGCATATGGATTGACAATGAGAGAGAGAGATAACATCAAATATTTGTGAGTTTAGAAAAGGGTGAGAAAGAGTGTGCTATATCAGTAGAGAGAGAGAGAGAGAGAGAGAGAGGGCACAGGAACTGACAAAAAGAGACAGAGAGAAAAGTATTTGCGGGTTTGGAAAAGAGCAATAAAGAGTGTGCTATATCAGTAGAGAGAGAAAGAGAGAGAGAGAGAGAGAGAGAGAGAGAGGGCACAGGAACTGACAAAAAGAGACAGAGAGAAAAGTATTTGCGGGTTTGGAAAAGAGCAATAAAGAGTGTGCTATATCAGTAGAGAGAGAGAGAGAGAGAGAGAGAGAGAGAGAGAGAGAGGGCACAGGAACTGACAAAAAGAGACAGAGAGAAAAGTATTTGCGGGTTTGGAAAAGAGCAATAAAGAGTGTGCTATATCAGTAGAGAGAGAGAGAGAGAGAGAGAGAGAGAGAGAGAGAGAGAGAGAGAGAGAGAGAGAGAGAGAGGGCACAGGAACTGACAAAAAGAGACAGAGAGAAAAGTATTTGCGGGTTTGGAAAAGAGCAATAAAGAGTGTGCTATATCAGTAGAGATAGAGAGAGAGAGAGAGAGAGAGAGAGAGAGAGAGAGAGAGAGAGAGAGAGAGGGCACAGGAACTGACAAAAAGAGACAGAGAGAAAAGTATTTGCGGGTTTGGAAAAGAGCAATAAAGAGTGTGCTATATCAGTAGAGATAGAGAGAGAGAGAGAGAGAGAGAGAGAGAGAGAGGGGGCACAGGAACTGACAAAAAGAGACAGAGAGAAAAGTATTTGCGGGTTTGGAAAAGAGCAATAAAGAGTGTGCTATATCAGTAGAGATAGAGAGAGAGAGAGAGAGAGAGAGAGAGAGAGAGAGAGAGAGAGAGAGGGCACAGGAACTGACAAAAAGAGACAGAGAGAAAAGTATTTGCGGGTTTGGAAAAGAGCAATAAAGAGTGTGCTATATCAGTAGAGAGAGAGAGAGAGAGAGAGAGAGAGAGAGAGAGAGAGAGAGAGAGAGAGGGCACAGGAACTGACAAAAAGAGACAGAGAGAAAAGTATTTGCGGGTTTGGAAAAGAGCAATAAAGAGTGTGCTATATCAGTAGAGATAGAGAGAGAGAGAGAGAGAGAGAGAGAGAGGGCACAGGAACTGACAAAAAGAGACAGAGAGAAAAGTATTTGCGGGTTTGGAAAAGAGCAATAAAGAGTGTGCTATATCAGTAGAGATAGAGAGAGAGAGAGAGAGAGAGAGAGAGAGAGAGAGAGAGGGCACAGGAACTGACAAAAAGAGACAGAGAGAAAAGTATTTGCGGGTTTGGAAAAGAGCAATAAAGAGTGTGCTATATCAGTAGAGATAGAGAGAGAGAGAGAGAGAGAGAGAGAGAGAGAGAGAGAGAGAGGGCACAGGAACTGACAAAAAGAGACAGAGAGAAAAGTATTTGCGGGTTTGGAAAAGAGCAATAAAGAGTGTGCTATATCAGTAGAGATAGAGAGAGAGAGAGAGAGAGAGAGAGAGAGAGAGAGAGAGAGAGAGAGGGCACAGGAACTGACAAAAAGAGACAGAGAGAAAAGTATTTGCGGGTTTGGAAAAGAGCAATAAAGAGTGTGCTATATCAGTAGAGATAGAGAGAGAGAGAGAGAGAGAGAGAGAGAGAGAGAGAGGGCACAGGAACTGACAAAAAGAGACAGAGAGAAAAGTATTTGCGGGTTTGGAAAAGAGCAATAAAGAGTGTGCTATATCAGTAGAGATAGAGAGAGAGAGAGAGAGAGAGAGAGAGAGAGAGAGAGGGCACAGGAACTGACAAAAAGAGACAGAGAGAAAAGTATTTGCGGGTTTGGAAAAGAGCAATAAAGAGTGTGCTATATCAGTAGAGATAGAGAGAGAGAGAGAGAGAGAGAGAGAGAGAGAGAGAGAGAGAGAGAGGGCACAGGAACTGACAAAAAGAGACAGAGAGAAAAGTATTTGCGGGTTTGGAAAAGAGCAATAAAGAGTGTGCTATATCAGTAGAGAGAGAGAGAGAGAGAGAGAGAGAGAGAGAGAGAGAGAGAGAGAGAGAGAGGGCACAGGAACTGACAAAAAGAGACAGAGAGAAAAGTATTTGCGGGTTTGGAAAAGAGCAATAAAGAGTGTGCTATATCAGTAGAGATAGAGAGAGAGAGAGAGAGAGAGAGAGAGAGAGAGAGAGAGAGAGAGGGCACAGGAACTGACAAAAAGAGACAGAGAGAAAAGTATTTGCGGGTTTGGAAAAGAGCAATAAAGAGTGTGCTATATCAGTAGAGATAGAGAGAGAGAGAGAGAGAGAGAGAGAGAGAGAGAGAGAGAGAGAGAGGGCACAGGAACTGACAAAAAGAGACAGAGAGAAAAGTATTTGCGGGTTTGGAAAAGAGCAATAAAGAGTGTGCTATATCAGTAGAGATAGAGAGAGAGAGAGAGAGAGAGAGAGAGGGCACAGGAACTGACAAAAAGAGACAGAGAGAAAAGTATTTGCGGGTTTGGAAAAGAGCAATAAAGAGTGTGCTATATCAGTAGAGATAGAGAGAGAGAGAGAGAGAGAGAGAGAGAGAGAGGGCACAGGAACTGACAAAAAGAGACAGAGAGAAAAGTATTTGCGGGTTTGGAAAAGAGCAATAAAGAGTGTGCTATATCAGTAGAGATAGAGAGAGAGAGAGAGAGAGAGAGAGAGAGAGAGAGAGAGAGAGAGAGAGAGAGAGAGGGCACAGGAACTGACAAAAAGAGACAGAGAGAAAAGTATTTGCGGGTTTGGAAAAGAGCAATAAAGAGTGTGCTATATCAGTAGAGATAGAGAGAGAGAGAGAGAGAGAGAGAGAGAGAGAGAGAGAGAGAGAGAGAGAGGGCACAGGAACTGACAAAAAGAGACAGAGAGAAAAGTATTTGCGGGTTTGGAAAAGAGCAATAAAGAGTGTGCTATATCAGTAGAGAGAGAGAGAGAGAGAGAGAGAGAGAGAGAGAGAGAGAGAGGGCACAGGAACTGACAAAAAGAGACAGAGAGAAAGTATTTGCGGGTTTGGAAAAGAGCAATAAAGAGTGTGCTATATCAGTAGAGATAGATAGAGAGAGAGAGAGAGAAGAGAGAGAGAGAGAGAGAGAGAGGGCACAGGAACTGACAAAAAGAGACAGAGAGAAAAGTATTTGCGGGTTTGGAAAAGAGCAATAAAGAGTGTGCTATATCAGTAGAGATAGAGAGAGAGAGAGAGAGAGAGAGAGAGAGAGAGAGAGAGAGAGGGCACAGGAACTGACAAAAAGAGACAGAGAGAAAAGTATTTGCGGGTTTGGAAAAGAGCAATAAAGAGTGTGCTATATCAGTAGAGATAGAGAGAGAGAGAGAGAGAGATAGAGAGATAGAGAGAGAGAGAGAGAGGAGATAGAGAGAGAGAGAGAGAGAGAGGGCACAGGAACTGACAAAAAGAGACAGAGAGAAAAGTATTTGCGGGTTTGGAAAAGAGCAATAAAGAGTGTGCTATATCAGTAGAGATAGAGAGAGAGAGAGAGAGAGAGAGAGAGAGAGAGAGAGAGAGGGCACAGGAACTGACAAAAAGAGACAGAGAGAAAAGTATTTGCGGGTTTGGAAAAGAGCAATAAAGAGTGTGCTATATCAGTAGAGATAGAGAGAGAGAGAGAGAGAGAGAGAGAGAGAGAGAGAGAGAGAGAGAGGGCACAGGAACTGACAAAAAGAGACAGAGAGAAAAGTATTTGCGGGTTTGGAAAAGAGCAATAAAGAGTGTGCTATATCAGTAGAGATAGAGAGAGAGAGAGAGAGAGAGAGAGAGAGAGAGAGAGGGCACAGGAACTGACAAAAAGAGACAGAGAGAAAAGTATTTGCGGGTTTGGAAAAGAGCAATAAAGAGTGTGCTATATCAGTAGAGAGAGAGAGAGAGAGAGGGCACATGAACTGACAAAAAAGAGACAGAGAGAAAAATAACTGCAATTATTTGCAGGTTTGGAAAAGAGCGAGAAAGAGGGAGCTATATCAGTAGAGAGAGAAAGAGAGAGAGGGCACAGGAACTGACAAAAAGAGACAGAGAGATAAATAACTGCAAGTATTTGCGGGTTTGAAAAAGAGCAATAAAGAGTGTGCTATATCAGTAGAGAGAGAGAGAGAGAGAGGGCACATGAACTGACAAAAAGAGACAGAGAGAAAAATTAACTGCAAGTATTTGCGGGTTTGGAAAAGAGCAATAAAGAGTGTGCTATATCAGTAGAGAGAGAGAGAGAGAGAGAGGGCACAGGAACTGACAAAAAGAGACAGAGAGAAAAATAACTGCAAGTATTTGCGGGTTTGGAAAAGAGCAATAAAGAGTGTGCTATATCAGTAGAGAGAGAGAGAGAGAGGGCACAGGAACTGACAAAAAGAGACAGAGAGAAAAATAACTGCAAGTATTTGCGGGTTTGGAAAAGAGCAATAAAGAGTGTGCTATATCAGTAGAGAGAGAGAGAGAGAGAGAGAGAGAGAGAGAGAGAGAGAGAGTGCACATGAACTGACCAGAGACAGAGAGAAAAATAACTGCAATTATTTGCAGGTTTGGAAAAGAGCGAGAAAGAGGGAGCTATATCAGTAGAGTGAGAGAGAGAGAGGAAGATAACATAAAATATTTGCCGGTTTGAAGAAGGTTGAGAAAGAGGGTGTTATATCAGTAGATTGGGAGAGAGATATATATATATTAGTAAGCAATGGGCAACAGGGAGAGGAGCACACGAGTAGACAATGAGAGATAAAGAGAAAGGGAAAACAGCCAATAATTGTGGGTGTGGAAACGGATAAAAAAGAGGGTGCTATATCAATCGAGAGAGAGAGAGAGAGCGAGGGAGGTACACAAGTTGACAATAAGAGAAAGAGAGACAGTGTGATTTATTTTCCTTCGTTTGCCGATTAAATTATTATTTTTTGTCTCGATGTGGCTTTACCAAATTTAATTACAAGGAAAAATAAAAAAAATAAAATAAAATAAAAAAATCAATAAAAAAAATCACTAAAATAAAAAATCAATAAAATAAAAATAAAATCAATAAAATAAAAAAATCAATAAAATAAATAAAATAAAAAAATCAATAAAATTAATAAAATCAATAAAATAAAATCAATAAAATAAAAAAAAATCAATAAAATTAATAAAATCAATAAAATTAGAATGTATTTTAAATAATTAACCGTGGACTTTCCATGGGCCTTGCTAGCATACAAAAATTATCAATCTGTCTGTAATCTACTTTCAAGTTAGTAGATCTACAAACTAGAAATTTGGTAGGGATGCCCCCCCCCCCTCCCTCTCTTTTTTTTTGTTTAATTCAAGCAAGAGATATTGCCACTGATGCGTAAGGGGCTACTGTGATAAGGAGACATATTTATAGGGGGCAACCTGGGTGGGGATTTTGGCAGCAAGATGGTTTTTTTTATAGTACCTCCTTTTTTTGTAGTACCCTGTTTTTTTGTAATACCCCCTTTCGTGTAGTACCCCTTTTTTGTAGTACCTCTTTTTTGTAGTACCCAGTTTTTTTGTAGTACCTGCTTTTTTTGTAGTACCCTGTTTTTTTGTAGTACCTCCTTTTTTGGTAGTACCCAGTTTTTTTGTAGTACCTCCTTTTTTTGTAGTACCCTGTTTTTTTGTAATACCCCCTTTCGTGTAGTACCCCTTTTTTGTAGTACCTCTTTTTTGTAGTACCCAGTTTTTTTGTAGTACCTGCTTTTTTTGTAGTACCCTGTTTTTTTGTAATACCCCCTTTCGTGTAGTACCCCTTTTTTGTAGTACCTCCTTTTTTGGTAGTACCCTGTTTTTTGTAGTACCTCCTTTTTTTGTAATACCTCCTTTTTTTGTAGTACCCCTTTTTTGTAGTACCCTGTTTTTTTGTAATACCCCCCTTTCGTTTTGTAATACCTCCTTTTATATAGTACCCCCCTATTTTTTAAAATACCCCCCCCCTTTGTAGTACCCCTTCTGCAAATAAAAAAAAATCCCATGATTCTGACACATTTCGAACACTATAAGTACTAGAAGAGCAGAGATGAACAAGAATTTTTAAATTACTTTTCTTTCATGTGGATGAAAAAAAAATTAAAATAAAATAAAATATTTACGTAAATCGGAAAAGTTGGTAGAATCCAAGTTTGGAAATGATGGACCCTAAAATTGGGATGAGTAAAATCTGTAAAAGGATAAAAATAAAAAATTATCCTTAAAAATAAAAAATAAATAAAAAAAATGGAAAAAAAAAGAAAAAAAAGAAAAAAAAAGAAAAAAAAAGAGAAAAAATAAATAAATAATGGAAAAAAAAAAGAAAAAAAGAAGAAAATAAATAAATAAATAAAAAAATGGAAAAAAAAAGAAAAGAAAAGAGAAAAAAAGAAAAAAAAACCTCGTTCAATCAGCAGCAGCAGAGAAATACTTTTGTAAAAATATCAACTGTTGATTGGATAAGAATCTTAATAGTGCAATTTTATTTTAACCAATCAAAAGCTAAGAAAATAGGCACTTTCACAACTTGTAAAAAATAGTGCTTATTTTTATTGCGATACATGCAAAATATGACAGTTCAAAATAAAATAAGAGGAAAACTTATGAATATACTTACTTCTCAGTGAAAAATATTAAATCTTGCTTCAAAATGTTGGTTCTTCAGACATGATATTAAAATATTTAAAGAAATGTATAAACTTTGTTATGTATTTACGTGTTAGCTGAAAATAGGATTGTACAGAAAAAATTACGCAAATTCATCCAGTATTTATTAAATCATAAGAAAGAAGAAAAAAAAAAACGATTTTACGTATCGGTAGACATTTTGTAACTAGGGAGATAACTAATTTTTTTTTATTATCAAAAAAAGAAAAAATTAAAAAAATATTAGTTATCTCCCTTGTCTCTCGGCGACCCAGGATAAAATCAGGCGATTGAAAGATACAAATAGTTTATTTTTTATTTAATAAATACTGGATGAATTTGCGTAATTTACTGGTGTATAGTTTTCTATTAAGCTACCGCGTAAGTACATAACAAAGTTTATACATTTCTTTAGTTTTTTTTTTTTACATGTCATGGTGAAACAGCAGAAACACCGAAATGTTTTCCAAAATGTCTCTTGGCAAGGGAGATAATTTTAGGACACAAAGAGTTATCTCCCTTTAACATAGATTTATTTATCAATCTAACAGTATGGTAAAACTTCGTCATTCTTTCTTTTCTGATATTGTCTTTACATTCTTATCGTCGTCACATTTGCAACAAGGAATATAAGAAAGGTTTTGCTAAAGTGACAGAGCGGAAAACAAGACATGAGGAGAGAAACAAGTAATATCACATGAAAAACAGGACAAGATTGAAAGCAAAACAGAAAAACATTTCTCATAAAAAAGCTTATAACTAAAAAAAAGAAAAAAAATGAAAAACCATGAAGAGTGACTTGTTTATCGGCTGAACAAGCACAGGATACACATGAAATACATGATGCAATTAAGTACGTCTAATTCTATGTCATTTATTTGGGAAGAGCGTAATTATGACGCATCTATTTCTTTCAATCTTGTCCTGTTTTTCATGTGATTTTGAATAATCAGATCCTTCTTTGAGAAGAGAAAAATCTAGGTTGTCCTCGATGGACGTACATCCAACAACATGCGTGTGCCCTAGGGATCGATCCTTGGACCTTTATTATTTCTGATATTCATAAACGACCTCCCTAATGAAATTGTGTCCGAGATGGGTATATCTGCTGATGATACCACACTCTATACAAGACATGTGAGCAAAACGAATTCACTCATATCCAAGGCAATGTCTGAAACTTTAGAAAATGACTTCCAGTCTGTAGTGGAATGGGGATGTAAACAGATGGTAACATTTAATGCTAGTAAGACGAAGCTCCTTTCCTTTAATTACAAGAAACCTTTTCAACCACTGATTGATCATTCACAGGTAACATGAATTGGAATAAATACATAGAAGACATTGCCGAAGCTGCCGCAAAGAAGGTGGGCTCCCTCTACTGTGCTAGAAAACTTCTCACACCTGATAGTATCCTGTATCTCTACAAAGATAATTGAAGAATTGAACTCACCTTTTGAATTGGTCTCGGATTGTTAGTTTCTGGGAAAATACCTGTAAAAATCATCAAAGGAAAATCTGTAATTACTGTTTAGCAAAATATATATAAAAAATATTAAAAAAATAAAAAATATAAAAAATATAAATAAAATAAAAAATATATAAAAAATATAAAAATATAAAAATAATATAAATAAAATAAAAAAAATATAAAAAATATAAATAAAATAAAAAAATAAAAAAAATATAAAAAGTATAAATAAAATTAAAAAAATATAAAATATATTAAAAATATAAAAAAAATATAAAAAACATAAAAAATATATAAAAAATATAAAAAAAATAAATAAAATAAAAAATATATAAAAAATATAAAAAATATTAAAAAATAAAAAATATATAAAAAATATAAAAAATATATAAAAAATATAAAAAATATAAAAAATATATAAAAAATATAAAAAATAAAAAATATTCTTATTTTCCTCTGATGATGAGAGTATATTTTTGAAAATCCATGGATTAAGGACAGAAATTTTTTTTTTATATATATATTCCTTGTTTGAATTAATTGATGACTAAATAAATACAGTACTTTATCCAATTTTTATTCTCATCATTCATTTTCTTACATATATATCCAATAATAATAATTAAACAAATTCAAGCGTATTGATAAAATAAGTTAAAACCAATATTTTTTTCAAAAGTGCTCAATACAAAGTAGAGCTTTATAAATATACATTCAAAATCTCCTATGCGAATGCAATTACGTTTCCGTACTACTCGTATCTCGTCGGGGTAAAAAAATAAAAACAATTTATCCAAAAGAGTCAGAATTAAAAATTTCAGATAATCAAATTCTTCAATCAGCAGCAGCAGCCACCTATTCATTACCATCTTTTGGCCCTGACGAGGCACAAGTGGTACTGAAACGTAATTGCATTTATGTAGGCCATTTTAAATGTTATATATATATATATATATATATATATATATATGAAGGTGAGAATTCCGAGGCAGGAGCAATGCAATGTGGAATAAGAATGAACAGAAAATAAATGACAAGAGACGGTAAATCTCAGATTAATACATTTATATTTCCAAAATTTAAATATAAAGACAGTAAATTGTAAAATTGGTCGGCTTACTGCTAAATATTTAAAGGTCCGGACCATCAATTTTACAATTTACTGTCTTTATATATTTTGAAACATAAATGAATTGATCTGAGATTTATCGTCTCTTGTCATTTATTTTTGTTCATTCCATATTCCACCTTCCGGTTTTTCAACATTGTATTGCTCCTGCCTCGGAATTCTAACATTCATACTTACTTGTTTACTAGCAATGCTTCAAGCAAACTACCATTTCCTTATATATATATATATATATATATATATATATATATATAAGAGGTTTATGTAGTTTGCTTGAAGCATTGTTTATTAGTATATAGAAATGTGATATTTAGAAGGCAATACAATGCAGAGGTGTGACGGATAGACACAAGTTGGAGCAAATAAGACATATAATAGTGGAACAAATGAATTAGTTTCAACCTTAATACAATGTGTACATACACATATATATATATTTATTTATTATTATTTTTGTTGTTGTTTTTTTTCCCTTTCACAACACATATATATCTGTCAATCTAAACAATGTTACAATGTTATGTAATACCTGTATCAAGATGGTCTGGTGGAAATTCCGTATGATATAATATTTTTTTTTTTAATTTTCGGGAACTCTTCCCTTCTTCAGAACCGTGTTCAACTCAAGTTCAAGCGTGCATATGAAGGAAGCCGTAAGATTTAGTCTCGCAGAAAATACCGGTTAAATTTTAAATACCAAACCAGATTCAAAAATAAAATAACCTTTTTTTTTTTTAATTATTATTAATTTATTTTATTATTAATATATATATATATATGAATAATGATATTAAAAAAGTAAAGTAGTCGACCATACTCGAGGGTGACCTAAAGGCCCCCTCATAAGATGTAGGGGAGGGCGTTACTCTCTTCTAAGGATTACTCCACTTACCCTTGATCTTCAACTTATAATGCCAAGTGTTTAGCAAGGGGGTATCGAGTACAATTTTTTTAGTCTTTGGTATGACTCGACCGAGGATTGAACCTCAGTCTCGTGGACCATTAGCGAACCCTAACCATTATTCCAAACGGGACCGAAAATGGAAAGTAAATTAACCTACTTTACTGATTAAATTTAACTTATTTGGTTAAAAATTTAACTTATTTGGTTAAAAATAATGGTACTATATTATAGATGACGCGCCTGATTTCCGTGACTTCGCGCCGACAACGATCAGGCATGTGGCGGAAACGCCCGAGCGCTGACAGAATAATATAATTTTTTCTTTCTTTTATCCTATAAAAACATTGACAAAATTTTACCACCCATACCGATTGTCAGCCAAGTTCTCGGCATATTTCAGCTGTTCTTAGTTCCAGCGACAAACACCAAAACCGTGGGGGCCAGCCACCAGCTCCAAGTCTGTCTTCACTGCTTTAACCAAAATCATTTCTATCCATGCAACGCATGCCCTCAATCCTCACTGGCCAGGCTTCACTTTATACACCATCACACATTCCTGATCGACACTTATAGCATAATTGCGATAAAATAACAGTTTTTTGTACTTACCGCCATTCATCATCGCGAACGACACCAGTTTTAGTGCATTTTTCTTTTTTTGCCTGAAAACAGAAAAAAAATAAAAAAATAAAATAAAATTAAAAAAAACAAAAAAAAAACATGTAGCAGTTTCATGCTCGTAGAACATAATCTATATTTAATGCGCATGTGTGTTGTGCATTCGTTCGTGTACACGTTTTGCTGCATTAGGGTTAGTTTCCATAGCAACGATAGCATTACAAGTGTTCAGTAGCAGATGAAGGAAGATGAAAGAAGATGACAGAAGATGGAGGAAGATGAAGGAAGGTGAAAGAAGATAAAAGAAGATGAAGGAAGACGACGGAAGACGAAAGAAGATGAAAGGAGATGAAGGAAGATGAAAGAAGATGAAGGAAGACGACGGAAGACGAAAAAAGATGAAGGAAGGTGAAGGAAGATAAAGGAAGATGAAAGAAGATGAAGGAAGACGACGGAAGACGAAAAAAGATGAAGGAAAATGAAGGAAGATGAAAGAAGACGAAAGATGAAAGAAGATGAAAGATGAAGGAAGATGAAAGGAGGACGAAAGAAGATGAGGAAGATGAAAGAAGATGAAGGAAGAGAACACTTGATACAAACAAGGAAGTTTGGTTGTTTAGTTGTTTTACGACATATCAACCCTTTTCGGGTTATTTAATGCCGAATACGGTCATTTTGGTAAAAAGTTTTTATGCTTCAAGTTTTTTGTATCTTCAAATATTTATTCATTGTGTTTGGTTCGGTTTTTAGCTTTGGAGAACATGATTGAGTTTTGCAAAGGGAAAGGAAAAAAACAATTACATCAATGTTTGGTGCATTTTACGTCAGGAAGCCGGTATCTTCAGACAGCCTGATCTGGTAGCACCTGAACAAACAGGGAGGAAAGAAAGAGTAATTCATGTATGTTGATATATGGGAAAGAGTGAAAAAGAGAATGTTATATCAGTTGAGAGAGAGAGAAAAAGAGAGAGAGAAAAAGAAAGAGAGAGAGAAAAAGAAGAGAGAGAGAAGAGGAGATAGAGAGAGAAAAAGAGAGAGGAGAGAGAGAAGAGGAAAGAGAGAGAGAGAAGAGGAAAGAGAGAGAGAGAGAAGAGGAAAGAGAGAGAGAGAGAAGAGGAAAGAGAGAGAGAGAAGTTGAAAAGAGAGAGAGAGAAGAGGAAAGAGAGAGAGAGAGAAGAGGAAAGAGAGAGAGAGAAGAGGAAAGAGAGAGAGAGAGAAGAGGAAAGAGAGAGAGAGAAGAGGAAAGAGAGAGAGAGAAGTTGAAAAGAGAGAGAGAGAAGAGGAAAGAGAGAGAGAGAGAAGAGGAAAGAGAGAGAGAGAGAGAGAGAGAAGAGGAAAGAGAGAGAGAGAGAGAAGATGGAAAGAGAGAGAGAGAGGGAAAGAGATAAAAGAGAGAGAGAGAAAGAAAAAGAAAGAGAGAGAAAGAAAGAGAGAGAGAGAGAAAAAGAAAGAGAGAGAAAGAAAGAGAGAGAAAGAGAGAAATAGAAAGAGGAGAGAGAGAGAAAAGAGAGAAAGAGAAAGAAAGAAGAGGAGAGAGAGAAGAGGAAAGAGAAAGAGAGAGACAGAGAGAGAAAGAGAGAGAGAGAAAGAGAGAGAGAGAAAGAGAGAGAGAAAAAGAAAGAGGAGAGAGAGAGAAAAGAGAGAAAGAGAAAAAAAGAAAGAGAGAAGAGGAGAGAGAGAAGAGAAAGAGAGAGAGACGGAGAAAGAAAGAGAGAAAGACAGAGTAGCACTTGAGTTTATTTACACAAACAATACTTTCTAAAACAAGGGCATTTCTCATTCAATTTTATTATATTTACTCATTTTTGCATACTAAACTCTAGGCTGGTTTATGATACCTACTAGTTAAGAGACATAAATAAATTAAATAGACTCGTTACCTTGCAAGTAATTCAAGACCGACTGTATTGCCAACATCATGAGCGAGGATATGGTAATGGCTGATACCGTTAAAGGTTAATAGAGATTCCACAATATCAGCCTGTTCCAAAATGCTATATGTATGATGTCTCTGCAGAAAAAGAAGAGGGAGAAAAATCGTTAGGTAAAATATAGGTATAACGGGTACTTTTATCTATCTTGAACCAGCTGTCGTGACGTTTGACTCGGAATCGTTCGACTGTCCTACGCAAACGGCCGAGTGTTGACGAGCCGATTGCGATTAGCCAATCAGCGAGCAGTCGATAACTTTGTTACAAAAAAATATGTCGTATTAACAGTAATTTTGGTAAGTTTTTTTTTTGGTTTCTTCAAAAAAATTCCTTGTAAATAAAAATACAGTATTCATTTTATAACAGTAACCTCGCTATGTTTTTTTCCTGTTGTTTCTTCCAAAAAAATCATGTAAATATGTTTAATTTTCTTTGTTTCTTTCTTTAAAAAATTTCTTACCTTAACCCTAACCCCTAAACCTAACTTTAAAAAAAAAAACAAGCCAAACATTATCATAGGACGCAGCACCATATCAAAAATGTCGGCTGCTCGCTGCTTCAGCTCGGCAACTCTCGGCCGTTTGCGTAGAACAGCCGAACGCTTCCGAGTCGAACGTCACGACAGCTGGTTCAAGATAGATAAGAGCACCGGTATAACGTGTGAATATTCGATAGTGATTTTTACATTTTTGGTTGTGATGTGTTATAAAGATATCATTCTCTTGGCATGCGATAACTTATGTATATCACTGTTGATACTATACTCACGTCAAAAATAAAGACGATAGGGAGACAGTTTAATAAGGAGAGGTAGTTTGCTTGAAGCATTGCGTGTAATATGTATATAAAGGAGTATTAGAAGGTTATCACAATGCAAGAAATGGAAATATGTCGGCGTTGAGAAGTAAGACAAAAACAAGTAATTTTAATTTATATATTTTTTCAAAAGATTTTAATTTTTTTCCTATATAGCAAATCTTACTTGATTAGGCAAGACTTTAACCCTGATGTAATCTGTGTGACTGTGTGACTGTGTGACTGTGTGACTGTGTTCCATAATATATTTCGAGGAAAACCTCTTTGTCAAATGGTGGGTGTTTAATTCATTACATATTACATTTAGTTTATTTACTGTTTGTCCGGGACAAGTATTAGAGGAGGTTAAAAAGACATGTAATACATGAAGGTACTAAAAGGAAACAACTAGGAGAAACGTGTCTTACACCAGAATTACAATACAGAAAATGCACATGGTGTTAAGGAGACAAAAAAAAAATGTGCAAATGCACAGAAGTGCAGTTATGTACAAAGTCTCAACCATGGCAATGTGCTATTCAGAGATAAATATACAAATAAAGTCGTTTTAGTTTTTTAACTGAGGGGAGGGGGGAGGAGGGCTGTTTTCCAGTCATTTGATGTATACACTAAAGGGAAGTAACCCTGATTTTTTTTTAAGGAGTTATTTCCCTTTATGCCGACTCGAGTAATCTATAAAAGTGTGTGTATGTCCATAGAGAGGAATGGGCTGGGTGGGGAATAAAAAGTGGAGGGGGAGAGGGAAAAAGGGGAGAGAGAGAGAGAGAGAGAGAAATTTTATTAGACCGAGGTTACAGTTTTGCCCCAGGAAATGCCGGATATCCCTGCTAGTTAAAAATAAAATAAAAAAATAATAAAAGAAAAAGATTTAAGCGGAAATCATGCTTTTTTTTTTTAATAATAATAACAAAAAAAAAAGTGGAATATTGCTTTTTTCGGAATTACAAAAAAAGCGGAATCCCGCTTAAATATTTTTCTTTTACTATTTTGTTTATTTTATTTTAAATAAAAGTTTTATTTCTGCCGTGGCTCGATATCACATCCGTTGGTATTGCATATCATTTGGAAAAAAGGTACGAAAAGGAAAGTCTATTTGATCCGACATCGGTCTCGACCAGCCAGTTGATTGGATCAGACCCTTTCAACCACCTATCAATGTCCGAGTAAGGGCTAAAGTGAAGTGTCAGAGGTTAGGAGCACAGGATTTTTCCAGATTCTAGAGACGTCAACCAACAAGATCCCATAGTCACGTGTCAGGTTTTCACACATGGCCAATAGGTATGCATGAGGAGATGAGGGAGGGGAGGGTATTATTGATGTGCAGAAATGCAGTTAGCTTATTCTACGGCTCCAGCAGACGGGGCGGTGGTGCTTATGAGAAATACATCACACAGACAAACATTCGTGGAATTTACAATTGCGGCAACGCAGGTAAAGATCAGTTGTTTACTTACGGGTTTATCCGAGAATCCATACCCAAGGAAGTCCAAGAATATCACCCTTCCAAAAAGCTGCAGGATTTCACCATGAACCTAAAAAGAAAAAGAAAATAATTTGGGATCTTTTTAAGAAGATCCCCGCCAAAAAATAAAGCCCCGCTATTCAAGGGAGACAACTTTTCAGCCACTTTTGCTTACAAAAATTAACAAAATAAGAATGTATAACTTATTATATACGATTTTAGTATAAATGGATTTTATTTTTTTTGTAATTAAATTTTTCATAAATTAACAATTAACTTTTTTTTATGTAATTTGTTATTTATTTTTTTGTAATTTGTTATTTATTTATTTTTTTTCTTCCTCTCTGCTGTTCTCTTTCAGTATTTTGTTATTGTGTGCCTTAATTATCATTTCTAGGTTTTCGCAGCAGCTTTTTCGGATAGTTTTAGGTTATTTTTATTGGATATTTTATGCAGGGGATTGGTTATGGGGAAGTGTTTTTCAATCAGATATATATATATATATATATATATATATATATGTAATCTATATATGGCTGATAAAAGTAATTTGTTTTTTTATTAAAGTCTGCATTAATTGCCCAGGTTTGTATCGAGATCGCCTCCACCCATCCTCATTCGTTACATGCTGCCTCCAGTTGATATTAAAGCATCCGGCGAATAAACCGTGTCTCCACGGAAAGTGTATATAAAAACACCTGACAAAAATAACTCTATGCATTTTAGCCTGAAGATTTCCCCCGGGAGATGAAACACGGGAACCTCTGTGTAATTGCCATAAATATATTTTCATAGCTTACTATATATATATATATATATATAGAGACACAAAGAACTCAAACGTTTATTTCTTACTGCTAGAGTGCCTGGCTGTAAGCCAGTGAGAAGACCAAGATATAAGTTTATGGACAATATGTGTAGGTGGACAAAGCGGAATGCAATGGGACTATTTCGTTCAACGGATAATAGGACAATATGGAGGACCATAGTTGCCAACGACTTACGAATGAAGGGCTATCCATTATGATGATAATCTCAAATCCATCCTTATCACTTCCTCTCATGTTTTCCTTGGCTTTCCCTATCACTTCATTTGTTATATATCACTTCATTTGTTATATATCTACCAAATAAAAATCTACCAAATAAAAAACAGATTTCGACCAAAAAGCAGAGTATTCACATCCATGAGAGGCTGTAACGACTTAAGCAAAAAAACGCTTTTTCTGAATTTAAAGAAAGCAGAGCACTCACGTCCATCATCTTATAGAGAAAATAAACCCAGCCTTACCTTGACCCGAACCCTAAACCCAGTCTTACCTTGACCCTAACCCTAAACCCAGTCTTACCTTGACCCTAACCCTAAACCCAGTCTTACCTTGACCCTAACCCTAAACCCAGTCTTACCTTGACCCTAACCCTAAACCCAGTCTTACCTTGACCCTTACCCTAAACCCAGTCTTACCATGACCCTAACCCTAAACCCAGTCTTACCATGACCCGAACCCTAAACCCAATCTTACCTTGACCCTAACCCTAAACCCAGTCTTACTTTGATCCTAACCCTAAACCCAGTCTTACCTTACCCCTAACCCTAAACCCAGTCTTACTTTGATCCTAACCCTACACCCAGTCTTACCTTGACCCTAACCCTAAACCCAGTCTTACCTTGACCCTAACCCTAAACCCAGTCTTACCTTGAATCGAACCCTAAACCCAGTCTTACCTTGACCCAATCGTAACTCGATGTTGGGAAACCATGTAAACAGATTAAAACCTCTTCGTTTCCTCCTTGGCCGACTTCATCTGAGAAAAAAAAAAAAAAATCCACGTGAAAAAAATAAAAATTTACAAATAAAATCATATAATAAACTAGTAAGGCTACCAGGCATCATCCAGGATCTTAATTTCCGTAAATTATAAAAAAAATACAAGTAAAACCAAACAATCTTTTTAATATTGTAATTTGAAATGTTTTGTGACAAAATGTTGATGTCTATTTTGTGACAAAATGTTGATGTCTATTTTGTAACAAAATATTGATGTCTATTTTGTGACAAAATGTTTATGTCTATTTTGTGACAAAATGATTATGTCTATTTTGTGACAAAATATTTAAGTGTATTTTGTGACAAAATGATTATGTCTATTTTGTGACAAAATGTTTACGTCTATTTTGTGACAAAATGTTTATGTCTATTTTGTGACAAAATCATCATAAAAAAAATTATGCCTTAGGTGAGGTTTGAACTTATAACCTCCAGTTAAATACGGCATGCTAATCGTTTCAGCCAGCGAATCGATTCTGTATCTCATAGTCGAATGTTCCTTGAAGCCAAAAGAGCTGCATTCTTTCTGTTTTCGCTCCCCCCTGTCAGCCAAACACAATATAAAAGAGGAAAAGGAATGCAAAACTGACAGATGAAGACTTAATATAAGTCATATTCACTTATACATTGTCCATGCATATCTCTCTCTATTCGTTTACCCTGGTAACACATGTATTTCAATTGTGTTGGGACATTAATGTAATCTTTCCTTTTGTAATTAATTTTGTGGTTTTCATCCTTTTATGTATCATATTTTGTATATCCCTCTTATGTTTCAACTTAGATGAACTCTGAGAATAAATGTGTGTATATATATATGTGTGTATATGCTTGTGGAACTCTGTTCCTGCTGACTATAATCTTGGTATTTTAAGACTGAGGCCAATAGGCATCTCCTGTATTTGCGATAATCATATATGTTCTTGTTAGCTGCTTACATGTTTTTTCGCAGAGTTAATTCCCTTAGGCCGACTCGAGTTGTCTAAATAAATAAGTCTGCTTATCTATTTATTTGAATAAATGCGTGTTTACAACAAACTTATGAACGAAATGTTTATTATTTAACACTTTCGTTTCAAGAATTTCGAAGTAATAGCGAGCTGGCAAATCCACCTAGTATTTTCATAAATGGCTTGTAATCAGAACAACGATGATAGTTTTAGATTTTTATATATATATATCTTACCAATATTAAATATTTTGAACTCTTTATAATTGAAAAATGTGCCCCTGCTCTGCCAGTTTTGTACCCTGGGGGGCAAGGACGGGATCGGATAGTACATGTAGACGACGAGGGCCAGGAGGGCAACATCCACTGCATAAATTACTTTCATTCTTCAAGGATCGAGGGTTTTCGTTGTTTTTTTCTGAAACCTGAAAAAAAAAAAAAATTAATAAATTGTTTATATAGCAAAAGAGGGGAAATAATGAATTGTTTATATAAGGGGTGGGGAAATGAATTGTTTATATAGCAAAAAATATATGAATTGTTTATATAGCAACAAAAATATATGAATTGTTTATATAGCCAAACAAAATAAATAAATGAATTGTTTATATAGCGAAAAAAAAAAAAGAATTGTTTATATAGGAAAAAATACATGAATTGTTTATATAGCAAAAAATACATGAATTGTTTATATAGCAAAAATACATGAATTGTTTATATAGCAAAAATACATGAATTGTTTATATAGCAAAAAATACATGAATTGTTTATATAGCAAAAATACATGAATTGTTTATATAGCAAAAAATACATGAATTGTTTATATAGCAAAAAATACATGAATTGTTTATATAGCAAAAATACATGAATTGTTTATATAGCAAAAATACATGAATTGTTTATATAGCAAAAAATACATGAATTGTTTATATAGCAAAAAATACATGAATTGTTTATATAGCAAAAATACATGAATTGTTTATATAGCAAAAATACATGAATTGTTTATATAGCAAAAAATACATGAATTGTTTATATAGCAAAAATACATGAATTGTTTATATAGCAAAAATACATGAATTGTTTATATAGCAAAAAATACATGAATTGTTTATATAGCAAAAATACATGAATTGTTTATATAGCAAAAATACATGAATTGTTTATATAGCAAAAAATACATGAATTGTTTATATAGCAAAAATACATGAATTGTTTATATAGCAAAAAATACATGAATTGTTTATATAGCAAAAATACATGAATTGTTTATATAGCAAAAATACATGAATTGTTTATATAGCAAAAAATACATGAATTGTTTATATAGCAAAAAATACACGAATTGTTTATATAGCAAAAATACATGAATTGTTTATATAGCAAAAAATACATGAATTGTTTATATAGCAAAAATACATGAATTGTTTATATAGCAAAAATACATGAATTGTTTATATAGCAAAAAATACATGAATTGTTTATATAGCAAAAAATACACGAATTGTTTATATAGCAAAAATACATGAATTGTTTATATAGCAAAAAATACATGAATTGTTTATATAGCAAAAATACATGAATTGTTTATATAGCAAAAATACATGAATTGTTTATATAGCAAAAATACATGAATTGTTTATATAGCAAAAAATACATGAATTGTTTATATAGCAAAAATACATGAATTGTTTATATAGCAAAAATACATGAATTGTTTATATAGCAAAAAATACATGAATTGTTTATATAGCAAAAATACATGAATTGTTTATATAGCAAAAATACATGAATTGTTTATATAGCAAAAAATACATGAATTGTTTATATAGCAAAAAATACACGAATTGTTTATATAGCAAAAATACATGAATTGTTTATATAGCAAAAAATACATGAATTGTTTATATAGCAAAAATACATGAATTGTTTATATAGCAAAAAATACACGAATTGTTTATATAGCAAAAATACATGAATTGTTTATATAGCAAAAATACATGAATTGTTTATATAGCAAAAAATACATGAATTGTTTATATAGCAAAAAATGAAGTGGTTATATAGCAAATAAATAAATAAATAAATTGTTTATATAGCATATATTTATATAGCAAAAATACATGAATTGTTTATATAGCAAAAAATACATGAATTGTTTATACAGCAAAAAATACACGAATTGTTTATATAGCAAAAATACATGAATTGTTTATATAGCAAAAATACATGAATTGTTTATATAGCAAAAAATACATGAATTGTTTATATAGCAAAAATACATGAATTGTTTATATAGCAAAAAATACATGAATTGTTTATATAGCAAAAAATACATGAATTGTTTATATAGCAAAAATACATGAATTGTTTATATAGCAAAAAATACATGAATTGTTTATATAGCAAAAAATACATGAATTGTTTATATAGCAAAAATACATGAATTGTTTATATAGCAAAAATACATGAATTGTTTATATAGCAAAAAATACACGAATTGTTTATATAGCAAAAATACATGAATTGTTTATATAGCAAAAAAATACATGAATTGTTTATATAGCAAAAATACATGAATTGTTTATATAGCAAAAATACATGAATTGTTTATATAGCAAAAATACATGAATTGTTTATATAGCAAAAATACATGAATTGTTTATATAGCAAAAAATACATGAATTGTTTATATAGCAAAAATACATGAATTGTTTATATAGCAAAAAATACATGAATTGTTTATATAGCAAAAATACATGAATTGTTTATATAGCAAAAAATACATGAATTGTTTATATAGCAAAAAATACACGAATTGTTTATATAGCAAAAATACATGAATTGTTTATATAGCAAAAAATACATGAATTGTTTATATAGCAAAAATACATGAATTGTTTATATAGCAAAAATACATGAATTGTTTATATAGCAAAAAATACATGAATTGTTTATATAGCAAAAAATGAAGTGGTTATATAGCAAATAAATAAATAAATAAATTGTTTATATAGCATATATTTATATAGAAAAAATATATGAATTGTTTATATAGAAAAAAATGAAGTGGTTATATAGAAAATAAATAAATGAATTGTTTATATAGCAAAAAATAAATTGTTTATGTAGAAAAAATGAATTGTTTATATAGCAAAAAGAAAATGAATTTTATGTAGCAAAAAGAAAATGAATTGTTTATATAGCAAGAAAAAATGAATTTTTATGTAGCAAGAAAAAATGAATTTTTATATAGCAAGAAACAAAATGAATTTTTATATAGCAAGAAACAAAATGAATTGTTTATATAGCAAAAATGAATTGTTTTATATAGCAAAAAATAAATTGTTTATATAGCAAAAAATAAATCGTTTATATAACAAAAATGAATTGTTTATATAGCAAAAAAATTGTTTATATATTGCAAGGAAAAAATGAATTGTTTATACAGCAAAAAATTAATTGTTTATATAGCAAAAAGAAACGAATTGTTTATATAGCAAAAAGAAATGAATTGTTTATATAGCAAAAAAGGGTGCAAGTTTAGAATTGAGACATCATGGAAAAAAAAAACATAAGAAATATCTGTATGATGGACGTACACGTAACGGAACGCATATATCGTATACCAAACATCACATAAATTGATCAAGTAGTTTTTATAAAAGAAAATCAAATTTTATCAGTAAACGAGCACCGTTGCTATATCGTCGCCACATTGGACATAATCAAGGGAGGTAAGTCAAACTTTTCGAACTAAAGAAATACAGTAGTTTTTATAAAAGAAAATTACATTTTAACGATTAACGAATAACGTGGAAAATACGGCCGCCATTACGGCTTATTCAAGGGGAGATAACCGAAATTCAAAATAAGCCACGTTACTCGTTAAAATCTAATTTTCTTTTATAAAATAAAAACTACTTGATTAATTTACGTGATTTTTTGTATAGGATATATTCAGCCCGTGACAGGTACGTACATCAAACAGATATTCCTCAGTTTATTTAATTTTTTTAATTTTTCGAATGTCTCCCTTCATCTGGATAAGCACCATTTTTTATCGACCTGCATAGTTTTAAAATGTGGAAACTGACTGCAAGATTTATTATCCCTGAATATGTTATCGCCACTTTTACTTAGCCAAACACTACTAAAACTGGCGATCGATTTTATTTGGAGACTGTCTCTAATTACGGGCTTAAAAGGTCGTAAAAAAAAAAAATATGGTTTACCCTACCACTAACCCTAAGTCCGAGGCGTTGTCAGGTTACTGTCTCCTACAGACAGAATCCGACGAAATCTTATATTGACATGAAAAAAAAAAACTTTAAAACACTTTCAGAAGATTAAAACTATGTAGGTGGGTAGAAAACTAAATTTTATTGCGTTTGGTAAGAGTTATTTGTTGTATATATTTTCCCCAATTTTTGCGCTGTTAACTATACTACATCATTGCCACTTTCTGTTAACTAATTAAAAGTATCGGCAGTTCTTAATTACCAAAAACAGTTTATTAATTTTAATACTTAAATGAAAGTTAAACGAAAAAAAATAAAATAAAAATAAAAACATTATCTAATTTTTCGTTCAGACATGACATTCTTTTTTTTTTTAATTTCAACTAAAATAAATTGAGTATAAACTAGAAAAATGCGTAGTAAACTTATTAAAATTAAGTAAAGTTCATATAAAAATTAAAAAATCTGAAATTTTTTTTGAATATTCTCCCCCCCCCCCAAATCACAAAAAAAAAGTTCGGGTAGAAATTATTATTTTTTTTTTTTTTAGTAAATTCAATAGTTTTTTTTAGTTTCTTTTTTAAATCGACAATAATAAAACAAAAGAAAAAAAGATTAGCAAATTTGTAGTTTTCAAAAGATTTAATCCGTAATTAAAAAAAAGAATATTATAAACAAAAATGAAACAAAACCTTTTCATTTTACCTTTTTTCAAAACTTTTCCTCTGAATAATATAAACAAGGGTCGTTACTTTTAGAAGTTGGTGGTTTTGCTCCCGAAATGCATTGCGATCAAACCGGAACCGGAAGTACAAACAAAACCCACGTGTTTTTTTTTTTTGTTCTCTTATAAAACATTTGTCACATTAACCGTTATTTTTGACCCTGTGTGAATCTCATCGGAAAATCGTCAGAAACATAGATGCATAGCCGAAAAGGACAGTGAAATAAGATCTTAATTGTATATTATGGGTAAAAGTGCAGAATAGTTAACAATAAAAAAATAGTAAACAAAAAATATAAAGACAACAAATAATTTATCGCAAACAAAGTCGAATTTAATGTGCTTCTTGAGTTCAACCCTTATAAAAAAAAGGGAACCCTTTCCTTTTAAGAAGAGCTGGTGCTTATCGAGATTACGCCACATATGGAAAACGTAATTCAAAATAAAAACTCTTTTTTATACTTACGTATTAGGCAATAAATTAGTATACACATATAACAAATAGGAAAAATTGGTAAAACTGCAAAACACTGGCCCCCTGGCTGTGCGCATGCGCCAACAAACGGAAGCGCTAATAGAATTCCTCATCAATGGGAGTATTTATTTACTCCTCTCCAGGAGTTAGGCACGAGGCCAGTTTTATCGTACTCCCACAAGTAAGATGTGACCCATGGTCGGGTCGGGAAAGTGGGGATTGAAAAGCCAGCGCCCGAGTACAGTATCCATCGGGTGCAGTATCCATCGGAACAGATACTACACTTTGATCTTAGCCAAAAGGCTTTGCCTCCCCCCTTTTGGGGAGGAGTAAGTTTATTGCTTACTGTCTGAGGCGCCCCTACCGGGGAATGCCGACGGGGCTGCCCAGGCAATTTTTAAACAACCAAATTCTCGAGCGCTGGTTCTTCCCACTTTCCCGACCTTGTGTCACATCTTACCTTGTGGGAAGAAGATAAATAGAAACAAGGCCATCAATGGGAGTATATTTGTGAATATTTGCTTAGAAAAGAACACAAAGATGTTTTTACTGCATTAGTAAATAAAATCTACAATTTGTATCCAGTTTAAATTTAGGTGTTTGTTTTTTTTTATTCTTATCGATAGACTTTTAATTTTTGCGCTTCCATTTGTTGGCGCATGCGCACAGCCAGGGGGCCAGGGTTATGCAGTTTTACCGTGTTAATATGACAGACTGAATTATGTCCCCCTGATTTCCGTGTCATCAATGGTGGATCCATAATATATGCTGAGGAGACTTATTTTTATTTTTTTTATATCATCTATGTGACCGGGACGGAACGAAGATATCGTACACCAAAAATTACGTAAATTGAGCAAGTAGTTTTTTTATTTATTATATCACTGATAATCAAATTTTATCAGTTTTTCCATGCTCCCTTGTCACGTCGCCATCTTTGAAAAACAAGGGACATAAGTCAGCCTAGCGTTACAAGCCCAGCTTGTCGTGACAAGCGAGCGTGTGGGGGGGGGGAATGACAAAATTTGATTTTCTGTGATATAATAAATAAAAAAATACTTGATCAGGGTATCTTTTACAATAATCCGCAGAGTCGCCAACGGGGTCCAAAAAACGAACGAGAACGGGGTAAAAAAAATAAATATGCAACAAGTGACGGTGACCTACGTCGAGAATAGATATTTTCCTACTTACCTATGAAATTTGTTTGTATTTTTACGTACTATAAATGGGTTTTTATTAGATATAAAAAAAAAATTCTTGGTTTTTTTTTGGCACGTATTTTTACTAAAACAAAATGAACGCCCTGCCTTACCTTGTTACGACCCCCCCCCCATCGCTTGTCCAATGTTCGTGTGACAAAAATATTGATTTCTAATAAATAGCTGTTGAAACGGCTTAAAAATACAAACAAATGTCACAGATAAGTTGGAAAATAACTTTTATCGGCTACAGTTACTTTTATTTGTTGTATATTTGTTTTTATAGCGTTTTCACTCTGCGGATTATTGTAAAAGATACTCCTTGATCAATTTACGTAATTTTTTGTGTACGTCCCGGTCTGTTTTTCTTTATTGAGGCTTTTCCGAAGTTTCACCGTTTTCTTTTTTGTTTTCGCTAAGTTTTTTTTTTAGGGTGTTCACACGTAATCGCCTTAAAAAAAAAAGTAGGGTAATTTTTTATTATCTCACCCGGCACAGTTTACCCCCTAAAAAAGTTCAAATTCTACTTTTTTTTTGTGCAAATACATTTAAACAGTCTAAAAAAATATCGGCAAAGAAGGAATTAAAAAGAACAAAACTAAATTGTTAAGATTTTACAGTGGGGGATCACTTTCCTTTACAAATTTAACGTAAACTGAGCACCCATTTCCTGGCCACTTAGCGTAAAACGAGACATATAACCGATTTATGGTTTTAATTTTGTGTGTGTGGGGGGGGGGTAAAAAAACGTAAAAATTTAGCCAATTTAATTTTTTTTGGGGGGGGGGGTTAGGATTTAGGTTTAGGAAAGTGATCCCCCACTATAAAATCTTAATATTTAAAAAAACAAAATTAAATCCCTTCTTTGCGGATATTTTGTTTAGGCTGTTTAAATGTATTTGCGCAAAAAAGTCGAATTTGAACTTTTTTTAGGAGGTAAACTGCGCCGGGTGAGACAGTAAAAAACAAAACAAAAAAAAAGCAAAGTAGAACCTCATTTTTTTCTCTGAAGGTGTTAATAATACCATTCTTGGACGAAAGTGATTAAAAGGCGGAGCTGGAAATCGAACCCCTGTACCGGTCGCTACTGCGCATGCTCCGAATTCAACGCCGGGTTGCCAACGTTACCAACAATGTCCTCCGCCCGAAATATCAGAATGAAATCCAAGGGATCCTCAGTGGATGTAAGTCCCAAAATCCTTTTTCTGAGGGGGTCTTCAGTCCGTCTATCCCGGATATAAATCGCCCATAATGTCCACGAGACATCGCTTTATCGCCTTCTCCAATCGGTTGTCCATCTTTTTACCGTTTATATCTAAAAAAAAAAAAAGCATTCTTATTATGAAGTATATATATATATATATATATATATATATATAGATATATATATATATATATGTATATATATTATATATATATATATACGTGTGTTTTGCTGTACTGGCTAAATCTTTAAAATTCGTTGTTTTTTTTAGCTTGACTCATATTATGAATTTCTTAGATAACTTTTAATCAAATAACGCTTTGTTTATATATTTTGAATTTAAATTTTATTTCTTACAATAGTGCCCCCCCCTCCCCTTCGAAAACTACTGCGGCGCTTCTATAGCTAGGGATCCATATCGGCCCGAATGTTTCCGATTGCGATTTACGGAACAGACCGGAAATGGCCGAAGCAGTTTACGATTTAAAAAGCTGCGAAAAGAAAAATGTAAAAAAAAGGCATACGAATGCAAAAACCAAACTGAATTGGCGATATTAAATTATCTTACCTAGACGCCGCTATTCCGAATTCACAACAGCGAGCCGCCATCAATAAGTCTGCCTCTCTTGCACCAACGGTCATAATTTAAAAAAATAAATAGATAAAGTCGCAAAGTCTTTTTCATGTAAAATTTTATAAATGAAAATTTATTAAAATTTGCTGGAATTATATTTTAAATAAAAATTAAATTTTAAGTAAAGATGGAATTTTTACTTTATTACAGTGAAAATCATCAAATAATTCGAATTTAAAAAAAAAATCGTTTTTTTTAATTTTTTAATTTTTTAATTTACTTATTTTTAGTGTGCAATCATTTATATCGGTTTGAAACCGTCTAAATTAAACTGAAAACGTTGTTAATGACCGTTTGGTACGAGAGAAACAGTCCAATGATGGCGGCCCACGGCCACAAATTCGGAATAGGGGCGTCTGTCTAGGTAAGATAATTTATTAATGTCGCCAATGACAGCAGCTGTTCAGTCTCCCGAAGAATTAATTGCATTCTGACAAAAAAAACAAAAAAAAAAAACAGCTTCAGACCCCCCCTCCCCCCAAAAAAACATCCTCAGCCCCCCCCCCCCCCCCCCAATTGCAATAAATACGAACAGAAATTCACTCTTTTGGTTCGGATTAGGGTTTAAAAAAATAAAGGATGCTTCTACAGAATTTGAACCAAACCGACTTTTTGCCGAACTAAACTAAACTAAACTTAAAACTTATGTTTATGGTTAAAAAAAAAACGGTTTGGCCGGGATCAAAGTGTAGTATCTGTTCCGATGGATACTACACCCCATAAACTGGTATTGTCTTGGCCTTCGGGGCTTGACTTACGCCGGTCTATGGGTCTGTCCAGTACAGTTCTAGGAGGTCCACCCTCCCAGGCTTTGCCTTCTCACCCTTTGAGAAGGGGTTAGTTTATTGCTAATCGCCTGAGGCGCCCCTACCGGGGAATGCCGACGGGGCTGCCCAGGCAATTTTTAATGGCCAGAGTGCTCACCTTCTCGGGCACTGGCTTTTCAAATCCCACTTTCCCGACCTTGTGTCACATCTTACCTTGTGGGAGGAAGATAAATAACATGGTGCTTGTACAGAGAAGCGTCCGTATTAAATTATTAATACCACACACACACAAAAAACAGTATTATATACTTATGCAGCAGTATCGTCACCAAAAAGTGGGAAAAATTATCAAGTAGAAATTTAATTATAAGCGAAACCCATTTTTCGGGAACAGTCAATTGACATGTTCGAAGGCCGACATCTTAAGGTAACCAGAGACAATAATGCCAAACGCGCTTACGTCCCCTGATTTTGTCTTCGGGTTGCCTTAAGATGTCGGCCTTCGAACATGTCAATTGACTGTTCCCGAAAAATGGATTTTACTTCTAATTAAAGTTCCACAAAATAATTTTTCCTACTTTTTCCTGACGATACTTATCTAAATCTGCTGCGTAAGTATATAATACTGTTCTTTTTGTGTGATATTAATAATTTAATACGGGGCGCTTCTCTGTACAAGCACCCAGAAAACGACAAAAAACAGTTCGGTTCAAATTCTGTAGAAGTACCAAAAACTGGGTGCTTATCCAGAAGTACAAAGACGTTCGGAAAAACAAAAAATAACAAACTGAGGAATATCTGTTTGATGTACGTACCTGTCACGGAATGAATATATTGTATATAAATCACGTAACTAAATCAAGTAGTTTTTATTTTATAAAAGAAAATAAAATTTTACCGATAAACGGGTAATGTATCAGCGGCATTTTTGGTTATATTCAAGGTATCTAAATGAGACAACACCCAAAATTCAAGACTTTATTTCTCTATTTCGCAAAAGTTTGTATTATCTCCCTTAAATTAGTCTACTAAGCTTAAGTTCGAAATAGCGTTTTCTTTAGTCTACTAAGCTTAAGTTCGAAATAACGTTTTCTTAAGTCTACCAAACTTAAGTTCGAAAAAGCGTTTTCTAAAGTCTACTAAGCTTAAGTTCGAAATAGCGTTTTCTTAAATCTACTAAGCTTAAGTTCGAAATAGCGTTTTCTTAAGTCTACCAAGCTTAAGTTCGAAATAGCATTTTCTTAAATCTACCAAGCTTAAGTTCGAAATAGCATTTTCTTAAGTCTACCAAGCTTAAGTTCGAAATAGCATTTTCTTAAGTCTACCAAGCTTAAGTTCGAAATAGCGTTTTCTTAAGTCTACCAAGCTTAAGTTCGAAATAGCGTTTTCTTAAGTCTACCAAGCTTAAGTTCGAAATAGCGTTTTCTTAAGTCTACCAAGCTTAAGTTCGAAATAGCGTTTTCTTAAGTCTACCAAGCTTAAGTTCGAAATAGCGTTTTCTTAAGTCTACCAAGCTTAAGTTCGAAATAGCGTTTTCTTAAGTCTACCAAGCTTAAGTTCGAAATAGCGTTTTCTTAAGTCTACCAAGCTTAAGTTCGAAATAGCGTTTTCTTAAGTCTACCAAGCTTAAGTTCGAAATAGCGTTTTCTTAAGTCTACCAAGCTTAAGTTCGAAATAGCGTTTTCTTAAGTCTACCAAGCTTAAGTTCGAAATAGCGTTTTCTTAAGTCTACCAAGCTTAAGTTCGAAATAGCGTTTTCTTAAGTCTACCAAGCTTAAGTTCGAAATAGCGTTTTCTTAAGTCTACCAAGCTTAAGTTCGAAATAGCGTTTTCTTAAGTCTACCAAGCTTAAGTTCGAAATAGCGTTTTCTTAAGTCTACCAAGCTTAAGTTCGAAATAGCGTTTTCTTAAGTCTACCAAGCTTAAGTTCGAAATAGCGTTTTCTTAAGTCTACCAAGCTTAAGTTCGAAATAGCGTTTTCTTAAGTCTACCAAGCTTAAGTTCGAAATAGCGTTTTCTTAAGTCTACCAAGCTTAAGTTCGAAATAGCGTTTTCTTAAGTCTACCAAGCTTAAGTTCGAAATAGCATTTTCTTAAGTCTACCAAGCTTAAGTTCGAAATAGCGTTTTCTTAAGTCTACCAAACTTAAGTTCGAAATAGCGTTTTCGTAATTAAATGTAGATTGAATTGACAAATTCTAAAAAAGTACCATTTCTTGTTTCATTAATATGTAAAATTATTTTTTATATTTTTTTAGATATTGGACAAGAAAATCCCAGTTAATCCTAAATACAAACACATCAAACCAACTGTGGACACGGGTAAGTTAAAGAATATTGTTTTTCCAATTTTTTTTTCTTTTAATTCGGAAAGTGTTGTATATTTACTTTCAGTGATGCTGATATGTTAGTAATATAATGATTCCCTGGGATCTGCAGGTTATCATTTGAATGGCTTCCCCACAAAATTTGGTGCTTTGTCGCTTTGGGACCCGCGCTAAAAGTCACTGGGCATCGGTGCTTTCCAGATGTTTACGTTAAATGCCGAAGAGTGCCGAATGAAGAATCCGTTGATTTACCTGCCTTGAAAAAAAAAAGCGCAAACGAGGCTGGATTTACAAGCTGGACAAAACAGGCAAAAATATTTCGAAATTAAATTTTTTTTTTTTTACCGAAGTTTAAAATAAGTGTTTAAATTAATGTTTTTTATTTTACTTTCTTTTTTCTTATTAAACATTTGTATGAAAGATATATTGAAAAGTTAATCAAGTTTTTTTTTTTTTACACTATTTTAGTGAAAAATAAATTTTTTTTCAACTCTTTTTTTTTTCTGACTTTTTTAAGAATTAAGGTTAGGACAGGGTTAGGAATTGCATTTTTTTTCTTTGCCCATCAATCCATGGTCCTGACAAATTTATTGTACCTTCAGGAGTATCGACAGCCAGTGCTACCATGTAAAAATTCATGTTTAAATGTAAAATCGCGTTTCGACCAGTTTGCAAGTTCAGTGTTTCATTCAGTTTGACTGCTTAGATGTCGTCTGCTTACTCGTCTTGCTTCGGGGCTTTCTGGCGTTTATCATAAACCGTCGGAAAGCACCGACGCCGAGTGACTTTTAGCATGGGTCCTAAAGTAACAAAGGACCATATAGTTTGTGTGAGAGAGTGCATTTTACCTTTTTACCCCCTTTATGAGGGAGTAGAAAGTGGATTTTGGGTTTACTTTCGGCAGCCTCGGAACTCTCGCTTCCCTTATTTTGTCCTTTAGTCCTCACATTCCATGAGCGATGTTTCTGACAAAGGGGAAATAATTGCTGTTTTCTTGGGGTCGGAATCTATCCATCTAACACTTATCGTTGGTTAGTTTTTGACCTTGAAGTAGTATTTTTCTTTTTTAGCTCCTTACAGCAAGTGGCTTCATGCCTTGTCTGGAGCGACTTCCATAAAAAAAAAAAAAAAAAAAAAAATTTCAAACAAGAAATTAATTGTTCAAAAATTAAACAAACGTCATAGGAGAGTAGAAAGTGACTAACTTGGGTTAACTTTCGTCAGCCTTGTAACTTGTTTCCCTTATTTTGTTCTCTAATCCTCACGTTCCGTGAGCGATGTTTCTGACAAAGGGGGAAGAATTTTTTTTTTTTTTTTTTTTAATATAGTTCACCCCAAACAAGGCAGGTCGCCACTGTAGACATAAGAGGCTACTGAAAAGAAAGAAAAAGGGAGATGGTTGGGGGGGGGGGGGTCAACCTAAATTGGGATCTGCGCAGCGAGATGTCTGTTTACATTAATTTAAAATTTCTGCATGTCAGTACTGTCGGGGAAACAGGGAGCAAGGAGGGAGTTCCAGAGGCCAGCAGCACGAGGAAAGAAGCTATTTGAGTAGAAATCTCTCCGGCATCTGGGTACCGCCACAGTGAATGAATGGGATTTAGTTGATTGTCGAGTTGGTCTAGTGAATTTACGTCGAGGGGGCACCAGAGTAGCCAATTCATCGGAGCATAATCCATTGAAGTATTTGTAAAACAAGCACAAGGATACTACATTGCGGCGATGGGACAGGGACTGGAGCTTGGTTGACAATGAGGGACCTATTAGGTTGGCGATTTTTTTTTTTTTTTTTTTTTTTTTTTGGGACCTTGTCTGTTTTCTGGGTCGGAATCTATCTATCTATCTATCTATCTATCTATCTATCTTACACTTATTGTTGACTAGTTTTTGACCTTTGAAGTGTTATTTTCTTTTTTTAGCTTCTTACATCAAGTGGCTGCATGCCTTGTCTGGAGCGATCCCCCCCCCCCCCCCCCCCCCAAAAAAAAAAAAAAAAAAACTAGGATCATCTCAGTCACCACAACCCATATCCTAACCAAACATGTCTTGGCATGTTCATGATAAAAAGAGAAAGAAGAGAAATAAGAAAAGACCTGATTTTTTTTCTTTTTTTTTCTTTCCGTAATTAATCTTGGTGGGGGTGGGTGGGTGGAGGGGATATCGAAATCAAAGGCAACTTAACCTAAAAGGAAGATTATTTTTTGCTTTCACATTTCTTTCATTATTAGACATAATTAGATTCATTAATATTTTATAACATCCGTGATAAAGAGATTATATTGTACCTGTCTGTCTGTCTGTCTGTCTGTCTGTCCCTATAGCAATATGGTCAGATGGAAAGGCTTTATTTGCAGATGACAAGGACGTTTGAGACACTGAGTACATTTATTGCTTAAGAGTTACGTGTCACACAATTTGCCTTTGAATGTAGAAACAGCAAGTGTCTAACAGAAGTCATCTCGGTTGGGGTTGCCTTTTCTTAATGCATGGAGTCCCAGATCACATGGGGGCGGTCAAACATTGGTTGATTTAGCCATATAAAACGTGTGACTCGAAGTCCATTTTCTCTTTTCTCACATTTTGGGCTGATCCTTTGAGGGGTCAACATGTTTACAAAAAACCCTCTCTCTTTTAGTCTTTCTGGTTTAATTTATTCAGACTGGTTCTGTGACATGTGTGATACTATCGACTAGGGGGAGGGGGGGGAGAAGCCCCAGACAGTGGGGGGGGGGGGGTAAATGATTCACTAACTCACACAAAGACGCTCAGAAATGGGATGGACAATCAACAAGGAGTGGTCCGTTTCTATTTTTTTAGAGGTGAGGGCTTGTCGGTGACTAAGACAAAAAGACCGGGATAAGATATTTAGGAGTGATAGGATTTTAAGAAAATTTTTGACGACAATAAGATAGTTTTATGACAGGCGACGGTTTGTGGCAAAAGTTGACAAAGTTAGGACTCAAAAAAGAAGGCGATCAGTTTGGGTTCAACTACGGACGAGATCAGGCCGAGCCGACGGTGCTGGCCTCGACAGACAATTTAATCTCTGTTCACTAAAATGTAGACGTTAACGTTTGGAGCCGTTTCGGTATCACACACAACCAGAGGACAACTGTTTGAAACACAATGTATTTGAGTTTATGTTCTTTCTTGTGAGTCGCGTTGCTTTATTTGTTTTGTAAACCAGTGCTGTGCTCTCCTTCCTTCCTTCCTTCCTTTCTTTCTTCTTTCTTTCTTCCTCCCTCCCTCCCTCTCTTCCTTCCTCCCTCCCTCCCTCTCTTCCTTCCTCTCTCCCTCCCTTCCTTCCTTCCTTCCTCCCTTACCTCCCTCCCTTACCTCCCTCCCTTCCTTCCTTCTCTTTCTTTTTTTCTTTCTTTCTGTCTTTCTTTCTCCCTCCCTCTCTTCCTTTCTTCCTCCCTCCCTCCCTCTCTCCCTCCCTCCCTTCCTTCCTTCCTTCCTTCCCTCCCTTTCTTTCTTTCTTTCTTTCTATCTTCCTCCCTCCCTATCTTCCTTTCTTCCTCCCTCTCGCTCTTCTTTCCTTCCTTCGTTCCTCCCTTCCCTCCATTCCTTCCTTCCTTCTTTCCTTTCCTTCCTCACTCCCTTCCTTCCTCCTCCCTTCCTTTTTTTCTTCCTCCCTCCCTTTTTTTTCTTTCCTCCCTCCCTCTCTTCCTTCCTTTTTTCCTCTCTTCCTTCCTTTTTTCCTCTCTTACTTCCTTTCTTCCTCTCTTACTTCCTTTCTTCCTTCCTTCCCTTCCTCCCTTCCTTTCTTCCTCTCTTCCTTCCTTTCTTCCTCTCTTCCTTCCTTTCTTCTTCTCTTCCTTTCTTACTTCCCTCCCTTCCTTCCTCCTCCCTTCCTTTCTTTCTTCCTCCCTCCCTCTCCTCCTTCCTTTCTTCCTCTCTTCCTTCCTTTCTTCCTCTCTTCCTTCCTTTTTTTCTCTCTTCCTTCCTTTTTTCCTCTCTTCCTTCCTTTTTTCCTCTCTTCCTTCCTTTCTTCCTCTCTTCCTTCCTTTCTTCCTCTCTTCCTTCCTTTCTTCCTCTCTTCCTTCCTTTCTTCCTCTCTTCCTTCCTTTTTTCCTCTCTTCCTTCCTTTCTTCCTCTCTCCCTTCCTTACTTCCCTCCCTCCTTACCTTCTTTCCATTCCTTCCTTCCTCACTTCCTTGTAGAACAGTTGAGGTAGCAGAAAAAAATTAATAACAGAAGAGAAAGAATTGTATATTTATAAAGAAAAAAAGTTAAAATTTTTGTTTACATCCAAATTTTATCAAAATAACAAAAAAAAAATAAACGAGTTCTCATAAGTTGGAATTGAAAGAACATTTCAATCTATTTAATAATTTTAATTATTTAAATTTTAATTATTTTGACTCTATTTAATCATTTTAATTATTTAATCATTTTAATTATTTAAATTTTAATTATTTTCACTCTATTTAATAATTTTAATTATTTAAATTTTAATTATTTTCACTCTATTTAATCATTTTAATTATTTAAATTTTAATTATTTTCACTCTATTTAATAATTTTAATTATTTAAATTTTTATTATTTTCACTCTATTTAATCATTTTAATTGTTTGAATTTTGATTATTTTCACTCTATTTAATCATTTTAATTGTTTGAATTTTAATTATTTAATCATTTTAATTATTTAAATTTTAATTATTTTCACTCTATTTAATAATTTTAATTATTTAAATTTTAATTATTTTCACTCTATTTAATCATTTTAATTATTTAAATTTTAATTATTTTCACTCTATTTAATCATTTTAATTATTTAAATTTTAATTATTTTCACTCTATTTAATCATTTTAATTATTTAAATTTTTATTATTTTCACTCTATTTAATCATTTTAATTGTTTGAATTTTGATTATTTTCACTCTATTTAATCATTTTAATTGTTTGAATTTTAATTATTTAATCATTTTAATTATTTAAATTTTAATTATTTTCACTCTATTTAATAATTTTAATTATTTAAATTTTAATTATTTTCACTCTATTTAATAATTTTAATTATTTAAATTTTAATTATTTTCACTCTATTTAATAATTTTAATTATTTAAATTTTAATTATTTTCACTCTATTTAATCATTTTAATTATTTAAATTTTAATTATTTTCACTCTATTTAATAATTTTAATTATTTAAATTTTAATTATTTTCACTCTATTTAATAATTTTAATTATTTAAATTTTAATTATTTTCACTCTATTTAATCATTTTAATTATTTAAATTTTAATTATTTTCACTCTATTTAATCATTTTAATTATTTAAATTTTTATTATTTTCACTCTATTTAATCATTTTAATTATTTAAATTTTAATTATTTTCACTCTATTTAATTATTTTAATTATTTAAATTTTAATTATTTTCACTCTATTTAATCATTTTAATTATTTAAATTTTAAATATTTTCACTCTATTTAATCATTTTAATTATTTAAATTTTAATTATTTTCACTCTATTTAATCATTTTAATTATTTAAATTTTAAATATTTTCACTCTATTTAATTATTTAAATTATTTAAATTTTAATTATTTAAATTTTAATTATTTAAATTTTAATTATTTTCACTCTATTTAATTATTTAAATTATTTAAATTTTAATTATTTAAATTTTAATCATTTTAATTATTTAAATTTTAATTATTTTCACTCTATTTTATTATTTAAATTATTTAAATTTGAATTATTTTCACTCTATTTTATCATTTTCGAATACTAAACTCTAGGCTAGTTTGTAATGCCTATTTTAACACACTTGCATCTAAGTGTTGCTACAATACCTTACCTAACCCTAACCTATTTTTGCTCACTAAACTCTAAGCTTGTTTGTCATACCTAGTAAAAAGCAACAAGAATAACTACGCTTTTTATTGGGGTGAAAATTAAACATTTCGCCAAGTTTATTAAAAATCAGTTTTATATACAAGTAGCTATATTTACATTTCCAAATGCCATACAATCACCCATTATTTACAGACTCCAACCGAGAGCTCTTTTTAGGATTCTGGCTGTTCCCTTGAGTGCAGTTGTTTGGATTTCTCTTGCACTTGGTTCACCAGGTATACTTGCTAAATACTTTTTTCAAGTTCTTCATGAGTCCAGGTGCTCCTACGATAACTGGAATGACGGAGATCTCTTTGAGGTTCCAGTTTCTTTTCATATCATACATTAAACCTTGATATTTTGTTATTTTCTCGCTTTCAGCTCTGTTTAGGTCCCCATCATTCGGGACAATTCTTAAATGAGTATGATAGAACTGGCAAGCAGAGTTTAATAGTCAACGTCGTCAGTGATGTCATATACCACCCCTTCCGCACTTTTCCCAACATTTGGAAATATCTTTTCTTTTAATGTTATGCAATTTGTATAGTATTTACTATTATCATGTCTTGACATGTACAATTACAACCTGTCGTCTAAAGAACGGAGAATATAAACATTTTTTTTTTTTTTGAAACTTCTCCTGCTGTATTACTGCTTTTCTTAAAAAGAATGACGGCACATTGTCATTTTTGTTTTGGGCTTTGAGTTTTGCAAAGGAAAGGAAAAAAAACAATAACATCAATGTTTGGTGTATTTTGGTAAACGTTTTTATGCTTAAAGTTCTTTATATCTTCAAATATTTATTCATGGTGTTTCAGTTTGGTTGTTTTGTTTTACGGCATATCAACCCCTTTCGGGTTATTTAATGCCAAATCAGGTCATTTTTGTAAACGTTTTTATGCTTAAAGTTATTCATATCTTCAAATATTTATTCATCGTGTTTGGTTTGGTTGTTTTGTTTTACGGCATATCAACCCTTTTCGGGTTATTTAATGCCGAATCAGGTCATTTTGGTAAACGTTTTTATGCTTCAAGTTATTCATATCTTCAAATATTTATTCATGGTGTTTGGTTTGGTTGTTTTGTTTTACGGCATATCAACCCTTTTCGGGTTATTTAATGCCGAATCAGGTCATTTTGGTAAACTTTTTATGCTTCAAGTTATTCATATCTTCAAATATTTATTCATGGTGTTTGGTTTGGTTGTTTTGTTTTACGGCATATCAACCCTTTTCGGGTTATTTAATGCCAAATCTGGTCATTTTTGTAAACTTTTTTATGCTTCAAGTTATTCATATCTTCAAATATTTATTCATCGTGTTTGGTTTGGTTGTTTTGTTTTACGGCATATCAACCCTTTTCGGGTTATTTAATGCCAAATCTGGTCATTTTTGTAAACTTTTTTATGCTTCAAGTTATTCATATCTTCAAATATTTATTCATGGTGTTTGGTTTGGTTGTTTTGTTTTACGGCATATCAACCCTTTTCGGGTTATTTAATGCCAAATCTGGTCATTTTTGTAAACTTTTTTATGCTTCAAGTTATTCATATCTTCAAATATTTATTCATGGTGTTTGGTTTGGTTGTTTTGTTTTACGGCATATCAACCCTTTTCGGGTTATTTAATGCCAAATCTGGTCATTTTTGTAAACTTTTTTATGCTTCAAGTTATTCATATCTTCAAATATTTATTCATCGTGTTTGGTTTGGTTGTTTTGTTTTACGGCATATCAACCCTTTTCGGGTTATTTAATGCCAAATCTGGTCATTTTTGTAAACTTTTTTATGCTTCAAGTTATTCATATCTTCAAATATTTATTCATGGTGTTTGATTTGGTTGTTTTGTTTTACGGCATATCAACCCTTTTCGGGTTATTTAATGCCAAATCTGGTCATTTTTGTAAACTTTTTTATGCTTCAAGTTATTCATATCTTCAAATATTTATTCATGGTGTTTGGTTTGGTTGTTTTGTTTTACGGCATATCAACCCTTTTCGGGTTATTTAATGCCAAATCTGGTCATTTTTGTAAACTTTTTTATGCTTCAAGTTATTCATATCTTCAAATATTTATTCATCGTGTTTGGTTTGGTTGTTTTGTTTTACGGCATATCAACCCTTTTCGGGTTATTAAATGCCAAATCTGGTCATTTTTGTAAACTTTTTTATGCTTCAAGTTATTCATATCTTCAAATATTTATTCATCGTGTTTGGTTTGGTTGTTTTGTTTTACGGCATATCAACCCTTTTCGGGTTATTTAATGCCAAATCTGGTCATTTTTGTAAACTTTTTTATGCTTCAAGTTATTCATATCTTCAAATATTTATTCATGGTGTTTGGTTTGGTTGTTTTGTTTTACGGCATATCAACCCTTTTCGGGTTATTTAATGCCAAATCTGGTCATTTTTGTAAACTTTTTTATGCTTCAAGTTATTCATATCTTCAAATATTTATTCATGGTGTTTGGTTTGGTTGTTTTGTTTTACGGCATATCAACCCTTTTCGGGTTATTTAATGCCAAATCTGGTCATTTTTGTAAACTTTTTTATGCTTCAAGTTATTCATATCTTCAAATATTTATTCATGGTGTTTGGTTTGGTTGTTTTGTTTTACGGCATATCAACCCTTTTCGGGTTATTTAATGCCAAATCTGGTCATTTTTGTAAACTTTTTTATGCTTCAAGTTATTCATATCTTCAAATATTTATTCATGGTGTTTGGTTTGGTTGTTTTGTTTTACGGCATATCAACCCTTTTCGGGTTATTTAATGCCAAATCTGGTCATTTTTGTAAACTTTTTTATGCTTCAAGTTATTCATATCTTCAAATATTTATTCATGGTGTTTGGTTTGGTTGTTTTGTTTTACGGCATATCAACCCTTTTCGGGTTATTTAATGCCAAATCTGGTCATTTTTGTAAACTTTTTTATGCTTCAAGTTATTCATATCTTCAAATATTTATTCATCGTGTTTGGTTTGGTTGTTTTGTTTTACGGCATATCAACCCTTTTCGGGTTATTTAATGCCAAATCTGGTCATTTTTGTAAACTTTTTTATGCTTCAAGTTATTCATATCTTCAAATATTTATTCATGGTGTTTGGTTTGGTTGTTTTGTTTTACGGCATATCAACCCTTTTCGGGTTATTTAATGCCAAATCTGGTCATTTTTGTAAACTTTTTTATGCTTCAAGTTATTCATATCTTCAAATATTTATTCATCGTGTTTGGTTTGGTTGTTTTGTTTTACGGCATATCAACCCTTTTCGGGTTATTTAATGCCAAATCTGGTCATTTTTGTAAACTTTTTTATGCTTCAAGTTATTCATATCTTCAAATATTTATTCATGGTGTTTGGTTTGGTTGTTTTGTTTTACGGCATATCAACCCTTTTCGGGTTATTTAATGCCAAATCTGGTCATTTTTGTAAACTTTTTTATGCTTCAAGTTATTCATATCTTCAAATATTTATTCATCGTGTTTGGTTTGGTTGTTTTGTTTTACGGCATATCAACCCTTTTCGGGTTATTTAATGCCAAATCTGGTCATTTTTGTAAACTTTTTTATGCTTCAAGTTATTCATATCTTCAAATATTTATTCATGGTGTTTGGTTTGGTTGTTTTGTTTTACGGCATATCAACCCTTTTCGGGTTATTTAATGCCAAATCTGGTCATTTTTGTAAACTTTTTTATGCTTCAAGTTATTCATATCTTCAAATATTTATTCATCGTGTTTGGTTTGGTTGTTTTGTTTTACGGCATATCAACCCTTTTCGGGTTATTTAATGCCAAATCTGGTCATTTTTGTAAACTTTTTTATGCTTCAAGTTATTCATATCTTCAAATATTTATTCATCGTGTTTGGTTTGGTTGTTTTGTTTTACGGCATATCAACCCTTTTCGGGTTATTTAATGCCAAATCTGGTCATTTTTGTAAACTTTTTTATGCTTCAAGTTATTCATATCTTCAAATATTTATTCATCGTGTTTGGTTTGGTTGTTTTGTTTTACGGCATATCAACCCTTTTCGGGTTATTTAATGCCAAATCTGGTCATTTTTGTAAACTTTTTTATGCTTCAAGTTATTCATATCTTCAAATATTTATTCATGGTGTTTGATTTGGTTGTTTTGTTTTACGGCATATCAACCCTTTTCGGGTTATTTAATGCCAAATCTGGTCATTTTTGTAAACTTTTTTATGCTTCAAGTTATTCATATCTTCAAATATTTATTCATGGTGTTTGATTTGGTTGTTTTGTTTTACGGCATATCAACCCTTTTCGGGTTATTTAATGCCAAATCTGGTCATTTTTGTAAACTTTTTTATGCTTCAAGTTATTCATATCTTCAAATATTTATTCATCGTGTTTGGTTTGGTTGTTTTGTTTTACGGCATATCAACCCTTTTCGGGTTATTTAATGCCAAATCTGGTCATTTTTGTAAACTTTTTTATGCTTCAAGTTATTCATATCTTCAAATATTTATTCATGGTGTTTGATTTGGTTGTTTTGTTTTACGGCATATCAACCCTTTTCGGGTTATTTAATGCCAAATCTGGTCATTTTTGTAAACTTTTTTATGCTTCAAGTTATTCATATCTTCAAATATTTATTCATGGTGTTTGGTTTGGTTGTTTTGTTTTACGGCATATCAACCCTTTTCGGGTTATTTAATGCCAAATCTGGTCATTTTTGTAAACTTTTTTATGCTTCAAGTTATTCATATCTTCAAATATTTATTCATGGTGTTTCAGTTTGGTTGTTTTGTTTTACGGCATATCAACCCCTTTCGGGTTATTTAATGCCGAATCAGGTCGTTTTTGTAAACGTTTTTATGCTTCAAGTTCTTTATGTCTTCAAATATTTATTCATCGTGTTTGGTTTGGTTGTTTTGTAGAGGAAAATTGTCGTTTTTGTTTTGGGCTTTGCAGAACATGATTGAGTTTTGCAAAGGGAAAGGGAAAAAAAACAATAACATCAATGTTTGGTGCATTTTAAGTCAGGAAGCCGGTATTTTCAGACCCCCTGATCTGGTAACACCACGAATGATTGTCAGGACCACGTCCAAATACTTGTGGGGACGGTTCGTGATAGGAATCTGTTGATACTGGATTTGAAGACGAGCGAGCAGGGAAGCAGTCCTGTGGTAATGTGTTCCACAGACGGGAACCCTAAGCTCTTGCGAAGAAGCTTTGTTCATTGAAATTCCGCCTGACAATAGAGTAGAGAGAGACTAGCATAGCTAAAATCCTAGAACCTTGGTACCTCCTGCAGACGTTTGCTGTGTGGCCTGGTTGGTGTGTGCTGTGTCCTCCTGTCCTGATCACGCCAGCAAAATACCAACAAATGTCCAGACTTAACTCCAACTTCAAATGATAACAAACACAGAATGATTTATTTTTGTAATTTGATAAAAAAAAAAAAAAAAAAAAAAGAAGCAAATATTGTTAAAGGGAAATCTTTACAGGAATGTTAAATATCTAGGCTGTGTGTAAGGAAAAGTGATTTGACAAGAAGAGATGCACCTGGGAACGGGATGCAAGAAACAACATAACATGATCGATCGGCAAAAGATAAAATAATTGTCGGACGTACGAAAAGGTGATTTGAATAGAAATAATGCACCTGGCATCAGGGACCCACCTGGATGGGAAGAAACAACAGAAAAGGACGGATCAATGAGTATTTGTTTACATTAGACTTAAAGACGACCATGTTGTAGTCAGCTGGGAAGCAGTCTTGTGGTATTGTGTTCCACGGATGGGATAATTTAGGAAACAAACTTTGTTCATGAAAGTTCCGCCTCATTTTAGATACAGAGAAAGGAAAGTTCTCACGTGTGGTTGCAGTGAGACGGGTTCTTGCTGCGAATGTTTTACGGGGGGGGGGGGGGGGGAGTAGAAATCAGAGCTCAGTTGAGCATCTACCATGAACAAAACGATACAGCAGAGAGTGACTAGCAACATTTCTAAAGTATGAAAGTGGCCGCAGGGAAGAGAAAAGATAATCCCCTCGCTAGATTGCGAAGTCGGTGTTGTAGTCTGTCATGTCAAGAAAAAGTGCTTTGTCAGTCTGTCACGCTTCAGTTTTAAATGGCATTTTCGTCAGTCTGTCATGCTTCAGTTGGAAATAGCATTTTCGTCAGTCTGTCATGCTTCAGTTGGAAATAGCATTTTCGTCAGTCTGTCACGCTTCAGTTGGAAATAGCATTTTCGTCAGTCTGTCACGCTTCAGTTGGCAATAGCATTTTCGTCAGTCTGTCACGCTTCAGTTTGAAATAGCATTTTCGTCAGTCTGTCACGCTTCAGTTGGAAATAGCATTTTCGTCAGTCTGTCACGCTTCAGTTTGAAATAGCATTTTCGTCAGTCTGTCACGCTTCAGTTGGAAATAGCATTTTCGTCAGTCTGTCACGCTTCAGTTTGAAATAGCATTTTCGTCAGTCTGTCACGCTTCAGTTGGAAATAGCATTTTCGTCAGTCTGTCACGCTTCAGTTTGAAATAGCATTTTCGTCAGTCTGTCACGCTTCAGTTTGAAATAGCATTTTCGTCAGTCTGTCACGCTTCAGTTTGAAATAGCATTTTCGTCAGTCTGTCACGCTTCAGTTTGAAATAGCATTTTCGTAAGTCTGTCACGCTTCAGTTTGAAATAGCATTTTCGTCAGTCTGTCACGCTTCAGTTGGAAATAGCATTTTCGTCAGTCTGTCACGCTTCAGTTGGAAATGGCATTTTCGTCAGTCTGTCACGCTTCAGTTTGAAATAGCATTTTCGTCAGTCTGTCACGCTTCAGTTTGAAATAGCATTTTCGTCAGTCTGTCACACTTCAGTTTGAAATAGCATTTTCGTCAGTCTGTCACACTTCAGTTGAAAATAGCATTTTCGTCAGTCTGTCACGCTTCAGTTTGAAATAGCATTTTCGTCAGTCTGTCACGCTTCAGTTGAAAATAGCATTTTCGTCAGTCTGTCATGCTTTCTGTTTGAAATAGCATTTTCGTCAGTCTGTCACGCTTCAGTTGAAAATAGCATTTTCGTCAGTCTGTCACGCTTCAGTTGGAAATAACATTTTCGTCAGTCTGTCATGCTTTCTGTTTGAAATAGCATTTTCGTCATTCTGTCACGCTTCATTTGGAAATAGCATTTTCGTCAGTCTGTCACGCTTTCTGTTGGAAATAGCATTTTCGTCAGTCTGTCACGCTTCAGTTGGAAATAGCATTCTCGTCAGTCTGTCATGCTTTCTGTTTGAAATAGCATTTTCGTCAGTCTGTCACGCTTCAGTTTGAAATGGCATTTTTAGATGCGTCCACACATTTCTATAAGCCGCTCTGTCCGTCGGCCCATCACGCTCAACTTTTAATCATCCGTTTCATCGCTAACAGCACAGATGTTACGAATATCCATTCTCGTTTTTTTTTTCTCCATAATCCTCTGCCCTTTGTCTAGAATAATCTGTGATCATGTCTTGACTTGTACAACGTGTAATCTAAAGCGAAACTCATGTAAATAATACTATTAAAAGATCCCTCCATTTCCTCCCCTTTCTCCCCCTTCTCCCCCTGCACAGAATTTCCACTGATAATGTTTGCTCTTCTAACAAATGCCAACAATAAATCATACCCTAACCCTAACCCAACAATAAATCATTGGCCGTAATCATCAGACCCCTCCCCCGCCCTGCCCCGCCCCGAAAAGCCCTCTCGGTAAAATAACAGCCCACTGGGGATATTCTAGATGGCCATACTGTAGTATTAGATAGTGTCTATGTTAAGCACAGAGAAACAGTCGTGATCTGGCTTGTGATCCCTAACCCTAACCCTAACCCTAACCCTAAGCCCCTGGCCCCTGATTTGGTCTTAGTTATTTCATGAATTGGGTATTAATTGTCAAGTGGCCGCCAGTGCAATAGATCAATTCATTTGGAGAAGAAGTATGTACCTGCTGGCTGGATTTTAAGGTGTCTGTCCTGATTGTGTTTGGTGGATGGATGACGACCAAAGTCATGTCTACCCGTGCTCATTATGCGGTAAAAAAATCTACGTCACCAGTAGGTAATAAAGTTTTCCTTTTTTTTTTTTATTTGATGTATTTGGATTGTGGTGATTTTTTTTTTTTTTTTTTTTTTTTTTTCTCATTAAAAAAAACATTTTTTGTTGGTTTTAAAAAACATTTCTGGTGATTTTTTTTTGATTTTTTTTTAATTTTTTAATTTTTTTTTTTATTTATTATTTAATGTATTTGGATTGTGGTGATTTTTTTTTTTCTTTTACATTAAAAAAACATTTTTTGTTGGTTTTAAAAAACATTTCTGATGATTTTTTAAAATTTTTTATTTATTTATTTATTTTTTTTCTGGTAATTTTTTGTTAGTTTTAAAACACATTTCTGGTGATTTCTTTGGTCTAATTAATTACATAAATGTTTGAGTTTTTTTAAACACAAAAACAAATTCATTTCTGGTCATTTTTTTGCTCGTTTTCAAAAAACATTTTTGTTAGTTTTAAAAAATATTTCTGTTTTATTTTTGTCCGTTTGTAAAGCATTTCTGGTGATTTTTTTTGTTCGTTTTCAAAAAACATTTTTGTTAGTTTTAAAAAATATTTCTGTTTTATTTTTGTCCGTTTGTAAAACATTTCTGGTCATTTTTTTGTTCGTTTTCAAAAAACATTTTTGTTAGTTTTAAAAAATATTTCTGTTTTATTTTTGTCCGTTTGTAAAACATTTCTGGTCATTTTTTTGTTCGTTTTCAAAAAACATTTTTGTTAGTTTTAAAAAATATTTCTGTTTTATTTTTGTCCGTTTGTAAAGCATTTCTGGTGATTTTTTTTGTTCGTTTTCAAAAAACATTTTTGTTAGTTTTAAAAAAATATTTCTGTTTTATTTTTGTCCGTTTGTAAAACATTTCTGGTCATTTTTTTTTTTTGTTACATTTGCTATTTTATTTTCGTGATTTAAAAAAAATATTTCTGTGTTTTTGTTAGTTTAAAAACATTTTTGTTGGTTTTTAAAAGAAACATTTACGTGATTTTTGTTTTGTTCGTTAAAAAAAGCATTTCATGTGATTTTTTTTTCGTTAGTTTTAAAAATCATTTCTGGTAATTTTCTTTTGTTTATTTAAAAAAAACATTTCTGTTAGTTTTTTTTTTTTTTTTTTTGGTTTAAAAGGAAATTTTTGGTGATATTTTTTATCCGTTTTAAAGACTTTTTTGGTGATTTTTAAAAATTTTTTTATTTTTGTCCATTAAAAAACCCAGCTAAAAACAATCATTAGAAAACTCGGAAGAGACATATTCGTTTTATTTATTTAAAGAATATTTAGCCGACAATGACAATTATTTTTATGGAAGAATAAAGAGGTATTTCTTATTAATAGTATTGGCTCTGACATACATTTATTATTTCAAAAGGAATGTTATTATTTCAAAAGGAATATTATTATTGCAAAAGGAATGTTATTATTGCAAAAGGAATGTTATTATTGCAAAAGGAATGTTATTATTGCAAAAGGAATGTTATTATTTTGAAAGGATTGATGGCGTAGAGAGACTTGGTGGTGGACAGATCAGGTCGAACAGACTATCGAAGCGAAACATTTAGGTTTTAAGGCCTGGAAAGCGCTCAAGAGCAGAGTATGACATAGCCAAGCATGCATCAAAACTGGTGGTTCATCATGTACACCAATGGAAGATCCCAACTCTGCTTAAATATATCGCCTTGCAAACCAGATGCGATGGGAGAATAGGGATGTTGTGGGTGACAAGCCAGTATGAAATGATGCAGGAGAGTCGTCAGCAACCCAAGGAGCATCAGAGAATTTACTTTTTGAAATAATAATATTCCTTTCAAAATAATAACATTCCTTTTACAATAATAACATTCCTTTTGAAATAATAACATTCCTTTTGCAATAATAACATTCCTTTTGAAATAATAACATTCCTTTTGCAATAATAACATTCCTTTTGCAATAATAACATTCCTTTTACAATAATAACATTCCTTTTACAATAATAACATTCCTTTTGAAATAATAATATTCCTTTTGCAATAATAACATTCCTTTTGCAATAATAACATTCCTTTTACAATAATAACATTCCTTTTGAAATAATAATATTCCTTTTGCAATAATAATATTCCTTTTGCAATAATAACATTCCTTTTACAATAATAACATTCCTTTTACAATAATAACATTCCTTTCGAAATAATAACATTCCTTTGAAATAATAATATTCCTTTTGAAATAATAATATTCCTTTTGAAATAATAACATTCCTTTTGAAATAATAACATTCCTTTTGAAATAATAACATTCCTTTTGCAATAATAACATTCCTTTTGAAATAATAACATTCCTTTTGAAATAATAACATTCCTTTCAAAATAATAACATTCCTTTGAAATAATAACATTCCTTTTACAATAATAACATTCCTTTTACAATAATAACATTCCTTTCGAAATAATAACATTCCTTTGAAATAATAATATTCCTTTTGAAATAATAATATTCCTTTTGAAATAATAACATTCCTTTTGAAATAATAACATTCCTTTTGAAATAATAACATTCCTTTTGCAATAATAACATTCCTTTTGAAATAATAACATTCCTTTTGCAATAATAATATTCCTTTTGCAATAATAACATTCCTTTTGAAATAATAACATTCCTTTTGCAATAATAACATTCCTTTTGAAATAATAACATTCCTTTTGCAATAATAATATTCCTTTTGCAATAATAATATTCCTTTTGCAATAATAATATTCCTTTTGAAATAATAACATTCCTTTTGCAATAATAATATTCCTTTTGAAATAATAATATTCCTTTTGCAATAATAACATTCCTTTTGCAATAATAACATTCCTTTTGCAATAATAAATGTCTGTCATGGCCAATACTATTAATAAGAAATGACTATTGTTGTTGGAGTATTATGAAAGACTCATTAATGTGAAATTTGATTGAGATCCTGATCACTTAAAGGATGAACCACCACCGCAGGGGCTACCGGTCCCAATCCCGATTGATATGCTTAGATGGCTGATGAAAGAGGTATTTAAAGATAGTTGCGGATTATGAAATTCAGTGCCCGTGCCTTCATAAAGCTGCTTTCATTATTGGTTTAGAAAAAGCATATATCAATATATAAGTAATAATTCAAAAAGAAAAGTAAATATATTATATTAATAAAAAAAAATGAATAAATGACCAAAGAAACTTTAGTGATTTGAACTTCAGAGTGGTTTACCGAGCATTCAAACCTATTTCTAACGGAGCACTGAAATGTCTTCGAAGATATGATTGATATTATTATTTATTTATTTTTATTTTTATTTATTTTTATTTCTATTTTTATTTCTATTTTTATTTATTTTTATTTTTATTTTTATTTTATTTTAATTTCAATTATTGCTTTTATATTTATCTTATATTTTTATCTTGTATTTTTAATTTTTATTATCATTTTCTTAGTTTTATTTTTATTCTGTATTTTATTAGTTTACTATTTTATTCTTTATTTTTTTATATTTTTATTTTTATTATTTTATTTTTTAATCTTTTTATTTTATTTTGTTTTATTTTTTTATATTTTATTTTTATTTTATTTTTGTTTTTATAATGTTTTATTATTATTATCATTTTATTTTTCTATTTTTATTTTATATTTGTAACCTATTCTTTTTTTCTAATATTTGTCTCTGTGGCTCTTTCTGTCAATAGATGTTCCACTACGACGAGCTTTTTAATTTTTTTCTCTGACTTTCTGTAAGATGCGATGCTAAAGGCGCTGATGAAGAGACGTTTTGGAGTAGCTTTTGTTAATTTATAAAATGAAATAAAGTATTTCCAGGATGTTTTGGAAACGACCGTACGCCATACTAGACTTGATGTTCTAATTCTTGGAACAATTGTAATGTTCTAATTCATTGAATCCTTTGAACGACCAACCCATATTTTATATATATATATATATTTTAGAGGTGAAAGATGAGAATAAAAAATTGTAAAAATACAATATTTATTAGAACATCAAAAGTTCAGAGCAAGGAACTTCAAATCCTTAATCCATGAATTTTCAAAGATAAACTCTTCTCATCAGAGGGTAGGGAAAAAGCCGATAATCTAGTTGTAAATATTATCGGCAACATTTAACTTTGAAAATTTTATATAAAACAAAATAAAATAAAAACAAATTAAGGGCCAAAAGGTAAAGTCTCTTATGTTGAGATGAGAGCGTAAAGTCAGGGTGGATGATATCCAAAAAACACGTCGAAACAAAAATAAAAACAGCTGTTATTTTGTGAAATGAATGTTTGAAAAAGAAAAATGCTCAAATTGTTTAGGAATCCAAATATGTTTGTAAGAGGCTGGTGGTCCGACAGCAATTGTTATCTTCCATTTTATCCTGTCTGTGCATTTATTTTATGTAAAATTTTCAAAGTTAAATGTTACCGATAATATTTACAACTACATTATCGGCTTTCCCTATTCTCTGATGAGAAGAGTTTATCTTTGAAAATCCATGGATTAAGGATATGAAGCTCCTTGCTCTGCATTTTTGATGTTCTAATAAATATTGTATCTTTACAATTTTTTATTCTCATCTTTCACCTCTAAAATTGATTGCTCTATTAAAAATATTGAGCTTTATATTATCACGATAGATTATTATTAAACGATAATTCAATTATCGTTATTTAATTCAACATTTAAATATTATATATATATATATATAATGTATCCTTTGCAGAATTATCGTAGTAGTATAATTTAGTCAATAAATTACGATTATGTTCATTGTCACATTATTGGGGGTTCGGTAAGATGGTTTTACTTAATAGGGAAAAAGGTTGACGACTCCTGAACTAAGTGATGAACCACCATTGCAAGGGCTACCAGTCCCAATCCCCATTGATGTGCTGAAGAAGGCCATTTCCAAGATGAAGTCTGGTAAAGCAGCTGGACCATCAGGTATAGTAGTAGAGATGGTTCGAGCTGTCGGTGACACGGGTGCGTTCATGATCTGTGACCTTGCATCCTCAGTAGTCCGTGATGGCAGGATTCTTACCGACCGACAGGAGAGTTTAATCGTCTGTCTCTACAAGGGTAAGGGAGATGCTCTGAACAGGGGCAATTACCAAGGTTTCAAGCTGATGGAGCAAGTCATGAAAGTTATCGAGATGATCGTTGACAGTCTGATTAAACAGTCTGTGTTAATCAATGTCTCCCAATTTGGCTTTGTCCCTGGCAATATTCGTTGTCCGGCAGTTGCAGGAGAAATTCCTTGCAGTAAACAAACGTCTCTATATGAGAAGGCGTTTGATCGTGCTCCTTGGAGGGTGATCTGGTGGGCACTATGGAAACTTGGTGTCGAGGAGTGGATTATGCGGATGGATGCAAATGCTTGCAGTCGCATCCATGTCGGTAACAGCCACAGTGATGAGTTTGCTGTTGGGGTTCGGATCAGTATTCAGTCCCGTCCTCTTCATTATCGTGCTTTAAGCTCTGTCACACGAGTTTCGCACCGGTGTTCATTCGGAGCGTCTCTATGCTGACGGCCTGGTTATCATTGTTGACTCGCAGGATGAATACGTCGGGAGGCTCCTGACATGGAAGAAAGCTATCGGAAGGAAAAGGTTGCGGGTGAATGCTGACAAAACAAAGATCATGATCTGCAGTCCTGGCCTTGACCAACTTCAGGATTCAGGTAACTTCCTGTGTGCTCTTTGTTGCACCGGTGTGGGCAGCAACAGTATTTTGTGCAGTGACTGCAAGCACTGGGTGCACATGAAGTGTAGTGGACTCAAGTATCTGACCGAAAACCCTAACTTTACATGCTCCAGATGCCGGGAAACTAGTCGCCCACTTGATGGTCGACCATTGAGGGAGGTTTAGGTTGGTCAGGACAAGCTGAAGGTAGGTTGCTCTTTCTGTTACCTGAGAGATATGCTTTCAGCAGGTGGCGGCTGCAACCTTGCAACCACGACACATGTGAAGACTGCTTGGAAGAAGTTCAGGAAGCTGCTACGAGTTCTCACATCACGTCATCTGTCGTACAAGACCCGTGGTCAAGTGTATAACACTTGTGTTCAGAGCGCTATGCTCCATGCCAGTGAAACCTGGGCACTGACAAGGCCAGACCTCCAACGTCTGCAGCGCAATGATAGAGCAATGGTTAGGCGTATTTGTAGTATCTGTTTTGAAGAAAATCTTTGTTCTTGGCTGGGATCAAAGTGTAGTATCTGTTCCGATGGATACTACACCTTATAGACCGGTACCGTCTTGGCCTTCGGGACTTGATTCCGCCGGTCTGAACTATTGGACTGTACAGTTTTAGAAGGTCCACCCTCCCAGGCTTTACCTTCTCACCCTTTGAGAAGGGGTTAGTTGATTGCTAATAGCCTGAGGTGCCCCTACCAGGGAATGCCGACGGGGATGCCCAGGCATTTTTTGAGGGTCATAAGTGCTCTTCCTCTAGGGTGCTGACTTATCAAATCCCACTTTCCGACCTTGTGTCACATTTTACCGCTGTAGGGCGTAGATAAATACCAATAAATAAGTGTTGTTGGTCTTTTGGCTAAGATCAGTGTGTAGTATCTGTTCCGATAGATGCTGCGCGCTGTAGACCGGTGTCGTCTTGGCCTTCGGGCCTTGATTTCACCGGTTTGAGGTATTGTCCTGTGCAGTTCTAGGAGGTCCACCCTCCCAGGCTTTGCCTTCTCACCCTTTAAGAAGGGGTTAGTTTATTGCTAATAGCCTGAGGCGCCCCTACCGGGGAATGCCGACAGGGCTGCCCAGGCATTGTTTTGACAGCCAAAGTGCTCTTCCTTTAGGGCTCTGGCTTTTCAATCCCACTTTCTCAACCTTGTGTCACATCTTACTGCTGTGGGCGGGAGATAAATACAAAACAAAAGGATAAAAAGTAAGGAAAAATGATGGGACATTTGAAATTCAGTCGTCGTAAACCAAATAAATTTTCTCTCCGTAATCAGTCGATCTTTACGTATGCTGATTGTTAGCAAGATGGATATAATTAATTTTTACGGAGAAAAAGATAAGAAAAATAATGAAAATATGGGACATCTGGAATTTGGTCGTCGGAAACAAAATAAATTTTGTTCTCCGTTATCGGTCGATGTTGGCGAGATTCGTACGATTAATATTGGCCTTGTGCCTGAATACTTTCAATCCATACGGATGAAAGAAAGATTAATTTTTCTAAAGAATGGATTTGGGAAAGTTTCCAGTTTACAAGTGGTCGAGTGGTCGAGTGCCCGAGATGGATTAGCGTCAAATAAATGTGTCATTAGGGCAGAGAGTAGTTTGTTTTTTCCTTTTCTTTTAGTGTTTTTTATCGCACAGTGTTTATTTAACTGGTCCGTCGGGTTCCAGGTTTATTGGCCGCTAGCACGTGCCACTGTCAAGATAAAAGAATTTTGTGTGTCACCCGCTGTTGCCCAGTAATAAATGCCGATCTCTGTATACTCCTGCTCCCAGCCCTGAACCTTATATCAACATTTATATAATGTTTTGTAATTTTTCATGTTTTCTTCTTTATTTACGTTATTTATTTATATCATGCTCTTACTCGTCTTCTCTTAGGATGCTACTACTTTAAAAAAAAAAAAAATTTTTTTTAATAGTTCACCCCCAAACAAGACAGGCCGCCACTGTAGACGTAAAGGGGCTACTGAGAAAAAGGGTGAAAGTTTTGAGGGTCATCCTAAGTTGGGAGCTGTGCAGCGAGATGTCTGTTTACATTAGTTTTAAATTTCTGCATGTCTGTAGAGTCGGGGAAACAGGGAGCAGGGAGAGAGTTACACAGGCCGGCAGCACGAGGAAAGAAGCTATTGGAGTAGAAGGCTTTCCGGCATCTGGGGACCTCCACAGTGAATGGATGGGATTTGGCTGTTTGTCGGGTTGGTCGAGTGTATTTACTTACTTGTACTTGAATCTGTTTTCGCCGGAAGTGGGCTTACCCATCACTCCATTGCCTCCAGTTCGCGGAAGCATCAGTGCTAATTTGGAGCCAGTCCCTTGTCCAACGTCGGAGACCGTAGACGTGACGGCCAGATACTACTACTTCCTTTATTGTCTGCCTCCCACCACTTCCTCATCCCCCATTTCCTTCCTTCCACTATTTGCATTCGCCCTTCCTCTCATCATCTAACACATTAAATATGCAAACAAGAGTTTTGGTATTATACTAGGTTCCAACGTTGGTACATCGTACATTAGAAAAAAAAAGATAAAAAAGAAAGAAAAGTAAAGTTAGACAGGTTCGACAGTATCAACAAAATCAATAGATAAAATTCAACGGATTTCAGAATACATTGTGATGTCATAATAGACACACATTCTCTCTTCCTCTCTCTCCCTTTCTCTCTCTCTCCCATCTCCCATCGCTATTAAATCTCAACTGTTTTTCTATCAGCCCATGTCTTTATAATGTTTATGTCGTGCGTATTATGACGTCACATTTGAGAAGGAGCCCTTTTTTCATTTGAGAAATGCCTGGGTTGCTGGTGGAACGGGTCCAATGATTTAAAATCTGAAACTGGCTGGGAAACTGATGACCGACCTTGGAGCATCTACAAGATTTTTTGCAGTTTCAGTACCCTTGGTTTCATGTGGTGTTTTTTGTTTTACTTCTGTTGCATTTTCTATGTGGCTGGTTAGTGTTTGTAGTTTATTATTATTCTTATGAGTAGTAGTAGTAGTAGTAGTATCATTACTATTATTATCATTATTATTATTATCATTACTATTATTAGTAGTAGTAATATTATTATCATTAGTATTATTATTAGTAGTAGTGTTATCATTATCATTATTATTAGTAGTAGTAGTAGGAGGAGGAGGAGGAGAAGTAGTAGTATCATTATTAGTATCATTATTGTTATCATTATTATTATTATCATTATTATCATTTTACGATCGTCTATAAAATATTACCTTGTGCCAAACATGTCCTCTTGGTGATGTGAGTAAATCTCCCCAGAATTAAACTAAAATTATTTTGCTATTTTCTTTGCAGGGGCAAGTCTTTCCAAATATATGAAAGAAATTGAAGAAATTCGAAAAAGTAAGTAATCTTTCCTTCATTTAAAAATTGGTTAAAATTGTGTTATATTATCCCCAACTCCAGGGGGAGGTACGACACTATTCATGTCACAATGAGTACAGTTCGATATAAGATAAAACCATACTCGTCACCTGCAAGAATTTCTTTGGGGGCGGCGAACAAAACACAATTTCTTTGGAAACATTATATGGTAATAGAAAATGTTACGACGTATAATAAAAAAAGTAACGTAATTAAGAAAAAAGAAAAAAGAACTTTCGGTTGATAATTTGTTTTTTAAAATTAATTTAAAAAATGTAAAAAAGAACTTTCGGTTGATAATTTGTTTGTTAAAATTAATTTTTAAAATGTAAAAAAGAACTTTCGGTTGATAATTTGTTTGTTAAAATTAATTTTTAAAATGTAAAAAAGAACTTTCGATTGATAATTTGTTTGTTAAAATTAATTTTTAAAAATGTAAAAAAGAACTTTCGGTTGATAATTTGTTTGTTAAAATTAATTTTTTTAAATGTAAAAAAGAACTTTCGGTTGATTTGTTTTTTAAAATTAATTATAAAAATGTAATTTCGGGTGATAATTGTTAAAATTAATAAAGTCATCTTTTGAATTTAAAAAAACAACTTGTATTATTATTTAAAAAAAAAAAAAAAGTTTATTTTTGGCAGTTATGTCCATCCATACAGATCACGTGACCCCATATTTCTTTTACTTTAAGATGAACATATAAAACTTGTACATAACCGAAACTTCGGGAATCAAATTCAGACACAAGCAACACAAACGAAGGCAATCAATTTGGGAGAAGGCTGTTGATATTCCCGACATTTTTGCCGATGGCGAAGAGAAGAAGGTTAGGTGCCCTCTTTACATAAATACCCCAGATTGACCAGTCAGTTGGCAAAATCTCACCCCTTCACTGTTTAGGTCCCCAAATGCCGGAGAGCTTTCTACTCTAATAGCTTCTTTCCTCGTACTGCTAGTCTTTGGAATTCCCTTCCTGCTTCCTGTTTCCCTGACCGTACTAACATACAGACATTTAAATGTAATATGAACAAGCATCTTGCTGCAAAACTTCCCATTATATGATTCCCCTAATTCACAGTAGCCCCCTACGTCTCAGTGGCATTGTGCCCTGTTTGGTGTGAACGTAAGTAAAAAAAAAAAAAGGGGTTTTGCAGAAACAAAGCTCCAAACCCCTTTCTATATTCGTCTTAGTTAAATCCGCTCTCTATTTCGTCTGACATCATTTCCTCTAACTTTTCTTCCCATGGAAAACGATGGCCTCAAAGGTTAGCTGCTTGACTCCTGCCAACCCTTACATCCTGCCTACCTTGACAACAATCTCTCTGTGAATATGAATCCCTAAATGATTATTAATTGTTGTGATATGCGGATGTATAAATCTTTAGTATAAAGCATCCGACTAAAGTCTTAGGGATCCCCCACCATTGGCGAAAGTTCCCGGAGATCAGTGATAGCTATTTTGCTGATACGGAAAAATTGGAAAATAAAATCTACGCTGAATGTCTACACTTTCATTTTATCCATTTACGAGTTAACAACGTCATTTTACATGCTGACATATGTTAGACAGCTTTTAAAAATTGACTTCCGAACTAACCTTTTTGTATATATGTAAGACTAGCAAAACCTACCTGCCCCCCCCCCCCCAGGCAGCAATTAATTGAGAGGGAGGGGGGGTAATTAAAAAAATTGTTTTTTTTTTTACTCAGAGAATTGCATAATTTTAATAAACTTTGGTAAATTTGTAGATTAACATCCTCAGCTAAATTATCTCCCCCCCCCCTCTTAAGAATGGGATTTTTCTTTTTAGGGTCTAAATTGTTAGGGCAGTTAATATGTTTTTAACCCTAACCCTAAGTTTGACCGAACTGCCCTAAAACTGACCCCGAAAAATTGAATTTATATTTGAAAATTTTCCCCACTTTAAATGTTAAAATAATTAGTTTTTTTTTTTACTTTTTTTCTTTCCATCAAGTTAAAAAAGGTAGTAATTGTTTTTTGTTTTTTTTTGGGGGGGGGGGGGATTTAGCGACGGATCAAGTGAGACAACCGCACTGTCCCTCCCACTCACCCTTTCCTTTCTCGCTTCTGCCTCGCTGGTAAGGTCGTCAGTGAGCGCATGGAGTTAAAACTTAAGGTGTTTAGATATTTTTCCGATTTATTTATTAAATAACTTTAATTAATTACTGTTAATATAGACGAAACTATTGCATATAGATAGCCAACATAAGTCAATGCAATTTAAAATTAATAATACTAAACATTAATTAATTATGAATGGTTTAGAAAATAGTTATGCTAATTAGGCAGTCAAAATGTTCTCGCTTAATCTTTTATATTCACTATATATATATATATATATATATATACATATATATACAGAATATCAACATATACAGAATATAAACATTTAATGCTGTATTATTGATCGGCCTTTGTTCTGATGGATACTACACCCCATAAACTGGTATTGTCTTGGCCTTCGGGGCTTGATTTACGCCGGTCTATGGGATTGTCCTGTGCAGTTCTAGGAGGTGCACCCTCCCAGGCTTCGCCTCCCCTCTTTGGGGAGGAGTAAGTTAATTGCTTACTGCTTGAGGCGCCTCTACCGGGGAATGCCGACGGGGCTGCCCAGGCAATTTTTGATGGTCAGAGTGCTCACCTCTCGAGCGCTGGCTTTTCAAACCCCACTTTCCGACCCGACCTTGGGTCACATCTTACTTGTGGGAGTAGGATAAAACTGGCCTTGTGCCTAACTCCTGGAGAGGAGTAAATAATATTATTGATCGGCCTTTGTTCCAATGGATACTACACCCCATAAACTGGTATCGTCTTGGCCTTCGGGGCTTGATTTACGCCGGTCTATGGGTTTGTCCTGTGCAGTTCTAGGAGGTCCACTCTCCCAAGCTTCGCCTCCCCTCTTTGGAGAGGAGTAAGTTTATTGCTTACTGCTTGAGGCGCCCCTACTGGGGAATGCCGATGGGGCTGCCCAGGCAATTTTTAATGGGCAGAGTGCTCACCTTCTCGGGCGCTGGCTTTTCAAGTCCCACTTTCCCGACCCGACCTTGGGTCACATCTTATCTTGTGGGAGTAAGATAAAACTGGCCTTGTGCCTAACCTCCTGGGGAGGTAAATAAAATGTTGTATTATTGATTTAAATAACAGTAACCCGTTTTGATTATAATATACGAGTGAAAAAGAAATCATAAAAAAATTTGCATTTATTCATTTAGATTGTATAATTTTAATTTGATTTTTCTTTTTTCTTCTTTTCAGATTATCGTTATAAAAAGGATGAATTGTTCAAACGAATGAAATGGTCGACATTTGTACAACTGGTTTGTAATCGTTCTTTGTTTTTAATATTTTTCTAGTGCGTCCACTCGTTTCTCTAAGAGGTTGTGTCCGTCCACCGACCGGTCAGTCTGTTGGTCTGAAATTTGAAATAGCGATTTCCTCCCTAAACATGCAGAATGAATTGATGCATCCTAAGAATATCTGTTCTTGTTTGTTCTTGATCAAAGCACTCTCTTTGGCTGGCGATCTGAATGGATTCAGACGTATTTTCCGGAGATCTCTCTCCCCGCCCCTTGTCAAATGTATTTTGAAACACATCTGCTAGGTGTAAAAATGGATAATGTGGGCTATATTTAGTTTAATTTAGTTTTGTGCAAAGGGGACCAAGAGGGGGTAAATGCCCTTCATGAAAATTCAGCTACCTCCGATTTTTGTGAAATTTTAACAATAATTAATAAATATTCCCCAAAATGTCAGTTTCTTTGGAGTATTTTAAAGGGATTTTAAGGGGCATAAACCTCCCATTTGAGAATTATAAATATTTCAGATTTGCATTAAATTTAATTCATAGTTCATTAGACACCAATTAAGCAAGATTCCCTGAATTTAAATTTCTTCTTAAGACCCCTTAAGCTTAAGCCTTAAATTTCAGAGATTTTCTAGAATCAAAATTATGTAATGGAATTTTGCTAAAAATTAGAAGAAGAATTCTAGACGTAAGGTTTAGTATCATTATATTTTGATTTTAATAAAATGGCATAAAAGTGGTGCAGAATTAAATGAATTAAGTCTGATTACTTATGGAGGCGGTCCCTGACAAGTATTTGTTGACATTGGATCTGAAGCATGGCCATCCCTACTAGTAGTAGTAGGGATGGCCATGATCTGAAGACAATCATGTTGTAGCCTGCAGGGAAGTAGTTCTGTGATAACGTGTTCCACAGATGGAAAGAACTCTGTTCGTGGAGATTCCGCCTGACACTGGGCACGTGGAGGAAGCAAGGAAAGTTCTTTGCAGTTGTGGTAGAGAGACGAGTTCTTGTTGTGAGTGTGTTATAAGGAGGAACCGGGGATTGAAACTCAGTCGAGCACACTCCGTGGAAATAACGATAGAGTAGAGAAAGACTAGCAAGGTTTCTATCGTTGGAAACAATACATTGGATACGTTGAAACAAATACATTGAAGAAATTGCCAAGGCTGCCGCAAAGAAGATTGGCTCCCTCTACCGTGCTAGTAAACTCCTCACACCTGACATTATCCTATATCTCTACAAAGCCACCATCTGCCCATGCATGGAGTATTGTTGCCACATCTGGGCTGGTGCATCATCTACTAGTCTCTCTCTCCTTGACAAGGTCCAAAAAAGAGTCGCCAACCTAATAGGTCCCTCACTGTCAACCAAGCTCCAGTCCCTGTCCCATCGCCGCAATGTAGCATCCTTGTGCTTGTTTTACAAATACTTCAATGGATTATGCTCTGATGAACTGGCTACTCTGGTGCTCCCCTCGACGTAAATTCACTAGACTAACTCGACAATCAACTAAATCCCATTCATTCACTGATGAGGTCCCCTGATGCCGGAGAGCCTTCTACTCGAATAGCTTCTTTCCTCGTGCTGCTGGCCTCTGGAACTCCCTCCCTTCCCCCTGTTTCCCCGACAGTACTGACATGCAGGGGTTTAAAACTAATGTAAACAGACATCTCGCTGCGCAAATCTCAATTTAGGTTGACCCCCCCCCCCCCCCCCGCCTAACCTTCTCCTTTTTTCCTTTTTTTTCAGTAGCCCCTTACGTCTACAGTGGCGGCCTGCCTTGTTTGGGGTGAACTATCTTAAAAAAGATTTTTTTTAAAAGTGACTGTGGAAAAAGGGAGGTAATATTTTTAAAATGTCCAGCATGAATTACCTCCCCTTGTTCGGACAGCTTACTACTGTGGAAACAGCTGATTTTAATCACTTTTCACTGTTGTTTTTAAATTTTTATTTTTATTTATTACAATAAACGTATGATGACATCTAATGTGACGGTTTTCATCATTTAGGAACGTTTGGGTTGGGTATGGGATAAGTAAAAACAAAGACAATTACATTTGTGAAAAGAAATGTAGTTTTTGCCAGCACACACACATACCCGGTGAACCGAGTGCAAGAGAAATACAAACAACTGCACTTAAAGGGACGGTTAGAATCTTAAAACGATCTCTAGGCTGGAGTGTCTGAAATAGCCGGTGAATGTCTAACATCCGGTAGGATGCCCCATCTCCAGAAAAACAGAAAGATAAGAAAAATAAAATAAAAAGAGAGAAACACACACACACACACACACACACACACACACACACACACACACACACACACACACACACACTAAGAAAAATACCCGTCCCAGGCCAGTTAACATGATTTCCCCAAACAGAACAATTTTGCACCACTTTTATGTCCCCTTTACGAAAATTAAAATCACGATATAATGATCCTTATCCAAATTTTGATTAAAATCCATTAAACGATTTTGATTCTAGAAAATGTCTCAAATTTAAACCTTAAGCTTAAGGGATCTTATGAAGAAGTTGAAATTCAGGGAATCTTGCTTAATTGGTGTCTAATTACTACGGATAAAATTTAATGCAAATCTGAAATATTTAGAATTCTCAAATGGGATGTTATGTCCATATTATGCCCCCCCCCCCCCTAAAATCCCTTTCAAAGAAACTGAAATTAGGGGGAATATTTATTAATTAATGTTTGATACCTATTGCTTAAATTTTACAAAAAAAAATACAAAATAAAAATTAAACTTTAAATGTAATATGAACAAACATCTTGCAGCCCAACACCCCACCCAGGTTGCTCCTATAAATCCGAGCCCTGTCACAGTAGCTAGGCCCTTACACTCAAATCGCAATGTGCCTTGTTTGAGATAAACAAAAGTTTTTTTTTAAAATCTTGGTGAAGAATGTATTTAAAGAAGTTTAACACTTTAAAGAATTATTTTTATTGATATTTTTAAGTTTTAAAATAATTCGGTGCTTGATTTTGACAATGGACATAGTGTCAATCATGTGATCTCGTTCATTGCTGTAACAAGCAAAACACACACACACACAGACAAAACAACAAATGCAATAAAAAAAACACATATACACACTACACAAAACGCGTTATTTTCATGCCAGGTGCTCGACTGAGCTCCAATCTTATGGTCCACTCTTGTAAAACATTCACAATAAGAACCCGTCTTGCTACTACCACTGTCAATGATTTCCCTTTCTCCCTCTGCGTGCTCAAGACGAAACGAAACTTCCATGGACAGAGTTTCTTTCCTAGAACTGCCCGTCTGTGGAACACAGTGCCGCAAGCCTGCTTCCATGCCAACTACTATATGGCCGTCTTCAACTCCAATGTAAACAAGTTCTTGTTGAACCATTCCCGTAAATAATCAATTTCTGATCTGCTAAAACTATCGTGCCGGTGAACGCGATGTTTTCTCACCGTCCACCGGTCAAATTATCTAACCCTTATCCTTGAGTGGCCTTTGGGCTTTGATGTAAAAATAAAATTTTTTAAAAGGAATTTCCTTCCAAACAAAATCACAACTCAAGTTTAAAACAATAGAAGAAAGGGTCACACATCCTTAGGAAAACGTTTTTTGAATTGTATTATAGAATTTTGAAAAAAAAAAACAAGAAACGTTTTTTTTTTTTATATATATTGTGACAAGTATCCGCTGGCCCCATGAGAGTCAGGAAGACTCCAACAGTGTACTAGTATGCATGTAGTGAAAATGCTATACTGAGAGAGAGAGCCTTATGAAATGGAGTGAGGGTATGAAACTAGTATGAATTTTGCTTAAGATTGGAATTACTAGCACAACAAGACAAGGCGCCCATGAGCCTGCAAAAGTCTTGTAAACCTTCATGTTCAATTTCGTAGAAGGGCCCGGGGAGATTGTCCAGCTGTTGAGAACAACAAATTAATTTTTGTCGTTTCGTTTTATTTTGTTATCATTTTTCAGTGATAAGTCTAAAACGGGCTCTCTCTGATAAATAGAGTTAGCAGGATTTTATTAGTTGTGACATATATTAAATGAATAAAATCATTTTTTTAAATAAATATATGTCTGAGACTTTCACTGATAAAACAGCCTTATCAAAGAGTAATTTCCTTTCTTACTTTTTATTTTTTTTATCCTCTTCATCTTGCTGATGTCAAAAATTGCAAGATGCTTTATTTTGAAAGGTTACAATGGTACTTCAATTCGCTACCAAATGACAGACTTGCAATCAGGACAGACATCTCTTCCAACCAAACACAAACAGTCCCTCCGCTTAAGACGCCTCTTTCTCTCAGACCAACAGAGCCCAAACTGACCTCCTCTACCCGTTTTGTTGGAATATATATATATATATATATATATATATATATATATTAGTACATAATTCCCGCCAAAACCTTCTATAATACTAACACATAGTCTGTACCTGATTAACCTCATTCCCCTGAAGATGGACCCGGATGGGTCTGAAAGTACTTGGGAGACAAATCCAAACTATGGCAAATTCATCAGCCAATTCCCCTCTGAAACTAAGATCCTGATTCGGACTATTGAAAAGAATCTACCAAAGGATATCTAGACACGAGTTGTCTCTTATATTCAACAATACTTGCCTGCAAGAGAAGATGCTGCCTAGATATATATATATATATATATATATATATATATATATATATATATGCATGCCATTTGGTGTTGATCACACAATAATAATAATGTGCTGTTTTATCACTGGACATAAAAACTTACTGATCAGGGTGTCCACTCTATGGAGTGGACATTGTTAAACTGTCACTTGGCCTTTTGGCTAAGATCAAAGTGTAGTATCTGTTCTGATGGATACTGCACCCCATAGACTGGTGTTGTCTTGGCCTTCGGGTCTTGATTTACGCCGGTCAATGGGTCTGTCCTGTGCAGTTCTGGGAGGTCCACCTTCCCAGGCTTTGCCTCCCCTCTTTGGGGAGGAGTAAGTTTATTGCTTACTGCCTGAGGCGCCCCTACCGGGGAATGCCGACGGGGCTGCCCAGGCAATTTTTAAACCCCACTTTCCCGACCTGACCTTGGGTCACATCTTACTTGTGGAAGTAAGATAAAAACTGGCCTTGTGCCTAACTTCTGGAGAGGAGTAAATCAATACTCTATGGAGTGGACATTAATTCTGTGTGATCTTAAGTTGTCTGATTTCTCAGCATGAACCCAAGACATTATTTAAAAAATTCTAAATAACTTCCCATTGCAGGTCTGCCGTCTGTAGCGTGCATCTATGCACCCTCCCGCCACTGAACATGCAGCATTGCACATGGACACATGATGTGCATTTTTGCACTACTAGTGATATACAAGATCCCCTTTTTTTTTTTTTTTTAAATGTTATTGATACTAATTCCCCAAACGGTTGCACTCATTAATTAATAATTAATTAATTAATAATTAATTAATTAATAATTAATTAATTAATTATTAATTAATAATTAATTAATTAATAATTAATTAATTAATTATTAATTAATAATTAATTAATTAATTAATTAATAATTAATTAATTAATAATTAATTAATCAATTATTAATCAAAGAATTTCTTTTCATTTCAATGCTTTAGGTCATCCAGGTGGCTGAGTATGAGAACTTAAAACACATTTCTACACCTGGTGAGTATCTAAAGTTGGTGCTTTTTTTTACATTAGGACCCGCGCTAAAATTGCCTCGGCGCCGGTACTTTCCGGATGTTTACGTAAAACACCGGACAATCCGTTGACTTACCTGCGCTGAATTTTTTTATTGTTTTTAAAAGATCTCCCCCCCCCCCCATCCACACACAGACACACACACCATCGCTCAGGTGAATTGATTTCTTCTTTCTTTTCATTTTTTTGTTGTTTTTTTTTATTTTTAAAAGATCTGCCCCCCCCCCCCCCACACACACACAGACACACACACCATCGCTCAGGTGAATTGATTTCTTCTTTCTTTTCATTTTTTTTTTGTTTTTTTTGTTTTTAAAAGATCTGCCCCCCCCCCCCCCCCCACACACACACACACACAGACACACACGCCATCGCTCAGGTGAATTGATTTCTTCTTTCTTTTCATTTTTTTGTTGTTTTTTTTTTATTTTTAAAAGATCTGCCCCCCCCCCACACACACACACACACACACACACAGACACACACACACCATCACTCAGGTGAATTGATTTCTTCTTTCTTTTCATTTTTTTTTTGTTTTTAAAAGACCTGCATGAACCGAAAAGGGTTAATATGCCGTAAAAAAACAAAAAAAAAACAGAAAGTAAATAAATCGCATTATGGTGTATACATTATAAACTATTTTGATCTTTTTACTTTTCTATTTCTACTGCGTTTTTATTTTAATTTTAATTTTTTTTTTATTCATTTATTTAAAAAAAAAAAATTTAAAGTTTTTTTTTTTAAATTAAAAGATTTATCTATTTAAAAAAAAATTTTTTTATTAGTTTTTTTTTTTTAATCAAAAAAAAAATTTTTTTTTAAAATTATTATGTTTTTATTTTTTTATTTCTTATTTTTTTCCTGATGGAAAAGTTGGTACAGATCGTCCAGACTCGGCAGACTTAGAAGTACAGAAAATCCAGGCGACCAGCCCTTGTCCATCCCTGACCATGACGGAAGGAGATTTTGGTGACCCGCCCATAAGTACGACCAGATCAACCTTGGAAAGGTAAGAAAACTCTGTACTTCTTCGGATTAGGATCCGAGCGAACTTTGACCGTAACCCCAACGACGGGGTCAAAGTTAGCTTGGGTTCTAATCTGGAGCACACCGAAAACTCATTGGCAAACAATTCTATTTCTCTTCTCATCTCTTAACATAAAATAATATCGCTTCAGAAGTATCTGACTCTAAGATGGGGAGGTACTGCTGCTGCCACATCTGGGGAGGTGCCACCCCGAGAACTCTTTCTTGACAAGAAGAACTCACAACGAGATGTTATTGGCACGTGTTTAACTATTTGAAAAAAGAAAGAATAATAAAGTGTGTGCGGAGAAACGTTCAAAACGGGGAAAGGGAAGGGAGAAAGAAAAAGAAGAAAGAAAAGAAAAGAAATGGAAAATATCGATGAAATGTAGTAAAAAAGAAAAGTTACTTTAACCGAGATCGCAGTGGTGAGATATATTGCATTGTTTCAGTGCGGTTTTTGCCAGATGTTTGCTTAAGAAATACGATCTGAGTCTAATATAAACCTCAGACTCGAATCTTCACTTTTTCTTGTATTTAAATTTGTTTTTCCATTTGTCTTTTTACATATATATATATATATATATATATATATATAGTAAGACAGGTAAAGTAAACATCGACAGGATTGGAATCCAAAGAATTTCAACCAGGCTTATAAAAAGTGTTTAATATCAAATAGAGCTTTAATATATATGATTATTTTTATTCATACAGACATGTACAAAATCTGCAACACTGGCATGTCGATGTTATCGATCAACCGCTGTTATAAACTGAGATCTCATCAGGCAGAATTAAAATCGGATCTTAACCTCAGATCATGGGTTCTTCCCAAATATGATCTGAGGTAAGGATCGGATTTTAATTCTGCCTGATGAGATATTAGTTTATAACATCGGTTGATCGATAACATCAACATGCCAGTGTCGCAGATTTTGTACATGTCTGTGTAAATAAAAATAATCATATATATATATGTGTGTGTGTGTCTATGTATCTATCTTTTCCCATGTAACAATATTATGGATTTTTTTTTTTAAATTGTTAAATTTTTAAATTTTTATTTAGTGTTATCCGAGGCATTGGCGAAGTAGACATTGATCTTCCCCGAACACCTACACAAACGTTGCCAATTACAGATTCCCGTCCTTACCTATTATTAGACGTCAGAGATAAAGATGCCTACGATGAGTGTCACATCATTACAGGTAAGTCCAAGTTTACGCCATTCTTGTTAAGAAATTACTTTGTTGTTCTTTGTCTAAGATCAAAGTGTAGTATCTGTTCCGATGGATACTGCACCCCATAGACTGGTATTGTCTTGGCCTTCGGGGCTTGATTTACGCCGGTCTATGGGTCTGTCCTGTGAAGTTCTAGGAGGTCCACCCTCCCAGGCTTCGCCTCCCCTCTTTGGGGAGGAGTAAGTTTATTGCTTACTGCCTGAGGCGCCCCTACCAGGGAATGCCGACGGGGCTGCCCAGGCAATTTTTAAACCCCACTTTCCCAACCTGACCTTAGGTCACATCTTACTTGTGGGAGTAAGATAAAAACTGGCCTTGTGCCTAACTACTGGAGAGGAGTAAATTAATACTTTGTTGAATCCTTTTTTCTGAGATCACTCGCACAAGCGCCCTATTGTATAACAGGCACTTGTTGATAATAATTCTTTTCTGTTGCAATACCTCCCCTCCAAGGGAAAGTCTAAAGTATATGTTTATTTTTTTTGTATTCATCTACCTCCTACAGCAGTGAATAATATGAAAAAAAAAAAATTGTATCACTTCATACACACTTTCTTCAAACTTTTTTCACCGGAAGCCAGTGATCCTCCATGTCCTTCGCATCTGCCCAGCACCCTAGAGGAACAGCACCATTGCCTACAAAAAAATGCCTGGGCAGCCCCGTCGGCATTCCCATGGATTAAATAAAAGTTTTTTAAAAATATTTTCGCTAATTTAAGTATATCATTTATGAATGTAATTCCATTCTCTTTTTCAGCCTTGAATTATCCGACAGCCATGTTATCGAGAACAACCAATAGTGAAAGTAAAGAAATGCTTATATATGTATCCTTTTTCCATATAAACACACATAATGCTGCATGTTTAGGAAAAACAGATGCATGCTACAAACGACAGGCCTGCAATGGGAGAACTATTTAGCTAAAAGAAGAAAGACCACCCAAGAAATCGGCTGGGCGCTTTAAAATATTATTAGGTGTATGTGTGTATGTATGTCTAGAAAAAAGTTTTTAAAAAATTCCAAAGAAGCACCCACAAAGTTGGTATATTCTTGATCAGCATTGACCAGAATGAATGTGTCAAATTCAGAAAGAAATATTTATTTTTCTGAGGGTAAACTGACCACAATTTGCTAGACGGGGCTAGGTTTATCATCTTTTTTTTGCCTTTTGGCCAAGATCAAAGTGTAGTATCTGTGTAGTATCTGTTCCGATGGATACTGCACCCCATAGAACGGTATTGTCTTGGCCTTCGGGGCTTGATTTACGCCAGTCTATGGGTTTGTCCTGTGCAGTTCTAGGAAGTCCACCCTCCCAGGCTTTGCCTTCTCACCCTTTGAGAATGGGTTAGTTTATTGCCAATCGCCTGCCGGGGATTACTGACGGGGCTGTCCAGGCAATTTTTAATGGCCAGAGTGCTCACCTTCTCGGGCGCTGGTTTGTCAAATCCCACTTTCCCGACCTTGTGTCACATCTTACCACTGTGGAAGGTAGATAAATAACTTATCATCTTTTTAACTAAAGGGAAGTAATTCTTTTTTTTTTTTTTAAGAATTATTTCCCTTACAAAAAATTAGTTAACTTCTTTGAAAAAATAACGGCTTTTTAAAGACGAGGTTCCATGCTGAGATTGTAAGCCACTTCAGATTCTACAGAAGTTATGACCATTCCAGATAAAAGGCCCCTGTGATCAGTTCTTATGTTTATAGGTTACATGCTGATAAATCTTGAGTGGTCCTGCGGTGTGGTCCAATTGATGTCATGGAGACAGATGAGAACTCCGATGTGGAGAAAGTATATTTGGATGGCAAGGGTATTGAGGTTGTTCAGAAGTTTTGTTACCTTGGTGATACTATTGGAGCACAGGGAGGAGCAGGTGCTAGTGTGATTGCAAGAGTTAGGAATGGATAGAGTAAGTTCAGGGAACTTCTGCCATTACTAACCAGCAGAGCGTTACTATCAGCAACCAAGAGAAGAGTCTATCAGGCATGTGGACTATGCACTATGATGATGTAGAGAATTGAAATCTGACCCATGAGGGTTGCGGACATGCATTGCATGAAGAGAAATTATATGAGAATGGTATGATGGATGTGTAATGTGAGTTTTAAAGGCAGACTTAGATCTGATAAAATTTTTTTGCTCAGCTGTACTGTTGACTCTCAAGGACAGAGCTGTCTGGTGGGGTTAAAAGGCCAAATCGTTTATGAGTGTGGGAAAGGAAGTTAGAAAGGACAACTGGATTGAGAATTGCATCATAAAAAAAGGGAGAAGGATTTTTGAAAAAATAAGATGTTAGTTACTGGCACAAGGTAATACTGACTAGATGCATTTGATATCGGCTAGTGAGTCAGAAAGAGTCAGGATTGTCTTATTCTCACTCCTACGGTGTAACTGTTTTCAGACCCTTATAAATGAACCATCTGTTTAAAACCTTAAAAATAAAGTTCAAGGTGGCTGAGTTAGATAGTTTGGATTAATGAGTAATTTTTAGTTCAGCTGTACTGTGGACGTTCAAGGATAGGGCTGTCTAGCAAGGTTAAAAGGTCAGATCACTTATGAGTGTGGGAAAAGAAGTTAGAAACGACAACCGGATTGAGAATTGCATCATGAAAAAAGGGAAAATGTATTTATTAAAAAATAAGACGTTAATTATTGAAGAAGGCTGAAGTGTAAAAACTGCCAAAATGTGATGAGACCCCTAATTTTATTTTTTTCACTAATGGGTCACCACCTAACAAGGCAAAAAGCCATTCGGGATAAGGGTTTAGCAGATGAAGTGTCTAATTTCCGTGACTGCTCGGCGGCAGCGATCGGGCAGGTCGCGGAAGCGCCCGAGAACTGCCGAGACGAAGATGAGGCTGAAGCAGAGCTGACCGATCAGGTTGCTGCCAATCATCTGCGCTCAGCACAACAATACAAGCGGTAGGAAGACCTTTCGAACCAGCCGCAAACGTATCCGTAAACCCTGACCCTCGACAAGAAAATATATGAAATTCCTCCCCCCCCCCCCAAAAAAAATATACAAAAAAAAATTGCCTAAAAATCCTAAGAAAAATAACATACTTCTTTGTTTTATGTAAAAAAAAAAAGGCAAAAAAAAAAGTTGCCTAAAGATCGTAAAAGAAATAGCATTTACTTCTTTGATTTATGGAAAAAAAGACAAAAAAAAAAAAATTAAAATGGTTCATTTGGCCCATGGAAAAAAATTTAAAAAAATTTTATTTATAGTTCTTCAGCTATGGTTTGCTCATTTTTTTTTTTTCATTTTTTTTTTCAAATATATGTATTTTTTTCTTTTGTATTCTTCGTCTTATATTGTCGTCTGCCACTCTTTCATTTTTACGACTTTCAGTTTTGCTTCAGCCTCGTTTTCATCTCTGCAGCTCTCGGGTCTTCCGTGACCTGCCTGATCGTTGCCACCGAGCAGTCACGGAAATTAGGCGCTTCATCTGGAATAGTACCAGGAGATGTAATGATTGTCAGTTGAAAGATGAAGATCATTATGGGAGTATTAAAAATGAATTGCATTTGATTATTGATAGACTGTTTATGACAAGTATTTGTTGCCATTGGATTTGAAGACGACCATGTTGTAGTTTGCAGGGAAGCAGTCCATTGGTAACGTGTTCCACAAATGGGATGAAAGTCGATTAAATACACAAAAAACAAATGAGAATTTCGAGTCTTTGGAATTTCATGGGGAAATTATACAAAGTCTTAACGAACACGCAGACAGAAACACACACTTATATATACTTTTCTTTTATCTTTTTTACTTCTTTTTTTTACTTTTTTTTTTACTTTTTATGGCTCATTAAAAGAAAATTTGTTAAAAACCTGCGGAAAGTTTGTGACTGATTAAACTTTTTAATTAGATCTGGCAGTTTTTATTTATTTATTTTTTTTTATGTTTCGAATCATTTTTCTTGACTGCTTTCTAATCAGAAAAACAAACCTGGTCGAATAATCCTGATGTATGACTACGACGAAGACATAGCACCTCGGGCAGCCTCCACCATTGTCGAACGCGGCTTTGACAATTTATTTATGCTTTCTGGAGGTAAAATATGGACTTTTTTTTTTTTTTAAAAACAATTTTCCCTTTTCTTTTCCTTTTTCTTTTCTTTTGTTCAAAAACTTTTATCTTATTCTATTTTTCATTTTTCTTATCTTTTTAGTTTTTTTGTTTAACCATTGAAAGTTTTCATAGCAAACCGCAGACAAAACCTTTTGAACACGGGTGTGATCCTTTTGACCCCGAGCACTCGCCGACTTCTCGAGGCATTTCAAAACCTGAGCCAAGGGGCTTTGTGACCGACTTGAAAATTAAATCAGTTGTTGAAATAACATTTGGATGACATTTATCAAACCTTAATATTTTTTAATCAATTATAATATAAGTTAATTAATCAATAAGATTTGTGCCAGACTTATTATTCTACACTTCTCGGGGTCAACGTTGATTATTTTCCCGATTCTTGATGGCTGGAACATATGTATACAGGAAAGGAGACAAAATCATTTTAAATTTTTAAAAAATACAATTTTATTAGCTTTTTTGGCTATTTTGTAGTTTCTTGTTCCCATGCCTCTATTCCGAGTTCCTGACTGTAGGCCGCCATCAGTAGATTGTTTCTCTTGTACCAAACGGTCATAAACAATGTTTTAAGTTTAATTTAGACGTTGTTTTTAAATTTGATGGTTTTCAGTAAAAACATTTTTTTTTTAATTTGATGGTTTTCAGTAAAAAACATTTTTTTTTTTAATTCGATGGTTTTCAGTAAAAACATTTTTTTTTTAATTTGATGGTTTTAAGTAAAAAACATTTTTTTTTTAATTCGATGGTTTTCAGTAAAAACATTTTTTTTTAAATCGATGGTTTTCAGTAAAAAACATTTTTTTTTAATTTGATGGTTTTCAGTAAAAAACATTTTTTTTTAATTCGATGGTTTTCAGTAATCAAGTAAAAATTCCATTTTTATTTGATATTTAACTTTCATTTAAAAAATTATTCTAACAAATTTTAATAAATTTTAATTAAAAAGATTTTGTGACTTTTTTGTGTTCATTGTGACTGTTTGCTGCAGGAGAGGCAGTCTATTGATGCCGGCCACGATTTCGGAATAGGGGCATGGGAGCAAGAAACTACAAAATTACCACTTTTGTTTTTTGCTAATAGTAGTAGGCCTCCGTCGGTCACGGTCGACCATGGCTGATGCATTTTTAGTTTAGTTGTCCTCTCTGTCTGTTGTTGGAGCAGCGCCGCTTGTGGCTGAAGAGACCAATGTGAGAGTGGCAGTTTCTGTCGCAGTGTGGTCCTTTAGTCTAGTCCTCACATTCAATGAGAAATGTTTCTGACAAAGGGGGGAGAATTGCTGTTTTCTGGGTTGGAATCTATCCATATAACACTTATCGTTGGCTATTTTTTGACCTTGAAGTAGCATTTTTTTAGCTCCTTACATCAAGTGGCTTCATGCCTTGTCTGGAGCGACTGCGATATAAAAAAAATTGAATGTGATTTTGAAGCCTCGAAAGTAAGTCAAAGTCGAGTATTATGATTCATTTGTGCTCCAAACTATTCCTTGGGTGAGTCACTGTCCTAGAAAAGAACCCGGCAATTTGTTAAGATATAGTTTTAAAAAATGAGTAAATTTGTGAAATCCTCGAATGGGAGCTTAAGTCCACAAACTGAAACCATTTAAGCCATAACTGCAATCGATGAATCTACATTTTTGTATACGTTTTACCATAGTAAGCTGTTGACATTGTTGCATTCCTTGCTGAGCGTGCGCGCTTTTCTGCAGCAACTTTCATCAGCTTCTTCGTCCTTGCTTTCAGATATTGGTTCAGGGTTTCCTTTTCATCTTGAGCGGTCATCTGCAACGCTCTCCTAAGACCCAATGTTGATGTCGATCGCCTTCATGTCGCACCTCACAATGTCTTTGTATCGAAGTTGGGGGTTCCCAGATGTCAGCTCTCCATACAGTGGACATGGCCCAATCAGTACTTAGTACTATATCCGCTGCGCCACAGGTCCTTGCGGACAGGCTTAGGGCTCCAAAAATCCATACTAGAACTGTCCACAAGGACCCGTGGCGCAGTAGATATAGTACTAAGTTAAATTCAGTTCTAAGTGATAGTCATCTGAAGGTTGAAGGTTCAATCCTCTGTGCGGGCGATATGTAGGAATTGCGAATTACTGAAGACTTCTTCCAGTCATGGCTGACGGAACGAGAACATGCTACCCCCGTGAATTAAATAAAGGGTTTCGTTCGAAATTCCGTTCAGATTCCCGAGTTTGACAGAAATATTCCCGAGTTCTGAAAAGTTGCACCCGAAGAAGGCCGGAGGTTACAGCTGCCGAAACGTTGTGATGATAACACTCAAAATGAGAAAAGTAGTCCGAATAATCCAAATTATACAAATTTTTCGTTATGTATTCTAATTTTTTACTTATTTAATTTTTTGTTTTTATAAAAAAAACAAAAAAACAATATAGGTTTAAAGATGTCTGCAAAGCTTTTTCCCGAAAGTCTTCTAACTGGGACGCCACCACAGTCAATGTTTGGTACCAAGAAAAAGCGAGAGAACATAACAATGGCCAGTCAAACAGAATTTTCCGAAAAGGATCTGGAAACTTTGAATTTTTATTTAAATAAAACGCTCCAGGATCATAGCATCGGAAGTAAGTAATGTTTTATGTTTTTGGAATAAAATGTTTTCCTATTACTCGTAAATGAACCCCTTGCTCTGATGATCAACAAAGTTGGACTAAAGACGATATATTTTATCTTGACTTTGCTGTGAAACGTGCGTAAGAAAAAGTTTTAAATAAAATAAAATAAAAAAAATTAATGTTTTCCTCTTACTTGTAAATGATGATGATCAGCAAAGTTAAACTAAAGACGATATATTTTATCTTGACTTTGCTGTGAAACGTGCGTAAGAAAAAGTTTTAAATAAAATAAAATTTAAAAAAATTAATGTTTTCCTATGACTTGTAAATGATGATGATTAGCAAAGTTAAACTAAAGACGATATATTTTATCTTGACTTTGCTGTGAAACGTGCGTAAGAAAATGTTTTAAATAAAATAAAATTAAAAAAATTAATGTTTTCCTATGACTTGTAAATGATGATGATTAGCAAAGTTAAACTAAAGACGATATATTTTATCTTGACTTTGCTGTGAAACGTGCGTAAGAAAAAGTTTTAAATAAAATAAAATAAAAAAAATTAATGTTTTCCTCTTACTTGTAAATGATGATGATCAGCAAAGTTAAACTAAAGACGATATATTTTATCTTGACTTTGCTGTGAAACGTGCGTAAGAAAATATTTTAAATAAAATAAAATAAAAAAATTAATGTTTTCCTCTTACTTGTAAATGATGATGATCAGCAAAGTTGGACTAAAGACGATATATTTTATCTTGACTTTGCTGTGAAACGTGCGTAAGAAAAAAAATTTATTTTGGAAAAGAATAAATAAAATAAAGGGAAAAAAAGTTTTGTCTTTCGGAAGAAGAAGAAATACATATATTGAAAAAAAAAAAAAATTGAAATGAATATGAAAATTATGGGTTTGGGGGTTAATCAGTAGAAAGGAAACGGAAGTGTGTGTCGGCCATTATGACGACTAAATATCGACCCAGTGAGTCACAACGCAAGAAACATGAACTTTTATATACAAACTAGCAGATTAACTCAGCGAATGAGACTATAAATTATACTAGTGCACTAGTGTCTACCTACCTACTTGTGTCATGCTCTGATACCCCTTTTTAAGAAGCCGGGGACATGGGTGAGGGGAGGGGGATAAGGGGCCGACCTGGGAAGAGACAGCTTTTGCTCCGGACAACAGGAAGTTTATTTTCATCTATTTCGGTTTGCCATTTTATTTTGGTCAAGTTTTCTTCTTAAACTTTTCCTATTTTCCGTTGTCCTGTAAATGAACCCCTTTTTAGAATAAGTTTTTTATTACTTGTAAATGAACCCCTTGCTCTGATGATCAGCAAAGTTAAACTAAAGACGATATATTTTATCTTGATCTTGCTGTGAAACGTGCGTAAGAAAATATTTTAAATAAAATAAAGGAAAAAAAAAAATTTTTTCCTATGACTTGTTAATGATGATGATCAGCAAAGTTAAACTAAAGACTATATTTTATCTTGATCTTGCTGTGAAACGTGCGTAAGAAAAAGTTTTAAATGAAATAAAGGAAAAAAATTAAAAATTAAAAAAAAAGAAATTTGCTTTGTCGAAAAGAGAAATGCAGGCATTCACAGAGATCCGAAAATCAAGGAAATGAATATGAAAATTATGGTTTTGGATTGATTTTTTCCTATCGCCATTGGAATGCAACAATATAATATATATATATATATATATATATATAATTGTACGCTCTCATCTCAACAAAAAACTCTTTATCTTTTGGTCTTTATTTTATTTTATGTAAAATTTTCAAAGTTAAATGCTGCCGATAATATTCAGTTACATTACCGGTTTTTTATCCTCTGGTGAAAAGAGTTTATTTTTGAAAATCCATGGATTAAGGATATGAAGCTCCTTGCTTTGAACTTTTGATGTTCTAATAAATATTGTAGCTTTACAATTGTTTATTCTCATCTTTCATCTCTAGAATTGATTTGCTCTATTCAATATATTGAGCTTTATATTATCACGATAGATTATTATTAAACGATCATTCAATTATCTTTAATTTAATCCAACATATATATATATATATATATATATATATATATATATATATTAATGGCCGGGGAGGAAAAAATTTTCCTCCCCGGCCATTTATTTCCTTATTTCTTTATCCCCAACCTCTCTAGTTTTATTCTTCAATTTTTCAAAGTGAAATGGAACTGGGTAATATTTATTTATCATAAATACCACGTTACCAAATTTTATCCTCTGACGAGAAGAGTTTTATCTTTGAAAAACCATGGTTTAAGGATTACTATAACTCCTTGCATATGAACTTTCGATGTAATTACATTTGTATCAATTTTATGTGATTTTATGCAATTTTTTATCTTCATCTTTCTTTCTTTAAAATTGATTGCTCTACTCAACGTTGGCCTTTTGGCTAAGATCAAAGTGTAGTATCTGTTCCGATGGATACTGCACCCCATAGACTGGTATCGTCTTGCCCTTTGGGGCTTGATTTACGCCGGTCTATGGGTTTGTCCTGTGCCGTTCTAGGAGGTCCACCCTCCCAAGCTTCGCCTCCCCTCTTTGGGGAGGAGTAAGTTTATTGCTTACTGCCTGAGGCGCCCCTACGGGGGAATGCCAACGAGGCTGCCCAGGCAATTTTTAAACCCCACTTTCCCGACCCGACCTTGGGTCACATCTTACTTGTGGGAGTAAGATAAAAACTGGCCTTGTGCCTAACTCCTGGAGAGGAGTAAATCAATACTCAACGTATTGAGCTTTACTTTATCACGATAGATCACTTTACGATACTTCACTTATCGTTAATTCTATTATCATTAGTAATATATATATATATATATATAAGCAAAAATATGCTCCCTCTGATCGTATATTATTGCTAGGCTGGTGTTAAAATTGCAAGTAAATTCACACGTGGTTCCAAGAGAGAAAGATTTTTCTGGTCTCGTTGACGGTTCTAACGAAAGTGAATATTTAGATGTGTGTATTATGTGGCAATGCTTATATAAATTTGAAGAAAACGCTTTTTGAAACGTTATTTTTTTCAGAGGCATATATTTATGAAAATGATTTTATTTAATAAATATATATAAAATAAATAAATAAATAAAAATAATGTTTCCTGTTTTTTTTTCAAAATTCTATAATACATTTCAAAAAGCAATGTGTACACCCCTTCAAATTCATAAAAGCGTTGCCACGCTAATACACACATCTAAATATTCACTTTCTTTAGGATCGTCAACGAGACCAGACAAAACTTTCTCTCTTGAAACCACGTGTGGATTTACTTGCGATTTTAACACCAGCAAAAAAATGAAAAAAGTAAATAACTCTTCGTTAAGGCCGTGATACGGCGAAAGTCTTATAGGCATATATTTACACAGCTCCCAATTTAGAGTGATCCCCTAAACTTTCACCCTAATTCTCAGTAGCCCCTTACGTCTACAGTGGCAAATATAAAAATGTAGTTAATGACTGAAAACATGAAAAACGCATGATTTCTTGTCTTATTGTCCAGATATTCAGCCATTTCCATGAAATTGCAGGAAAATGTTGAAAAATGTCACGGAAAAATGTCACACAAAAATGTCATGCAAAAATGTCTACATTTTGCAGGATATTTCAGGTATAAGACAAGTGAATAATGTCTGGCTATGATTAGGATTAGGTTGTCTGGTGAGGTTTAGGTTGTCCGGTGAGGTTTAGGTTGTTTTGTGAGGTTTATGGCTAGGTTGTCTGGTGAGGTTTAGGGTTAGGTTGTCTGGTGATGGTTAGGTTGTCTGGTGAGGGTTGTCTGGTGAGGGTTGTCTGGTGAGGTTTAGGGTTAAGTTTTCTAGTGAGGGTTTGGTTGTTTGGTGAGGTTTAGGGTTTGGTTGTTTGGTGAGGTTTAGGGTTTGGTTGTTTGGTGAGGTTTAGGGTTTGGTTGTTTGGTGAGGTTTAGGGTTTGGTTGTTTGGTGAGGTTTAGGGTTTGGTTGTTTGGTGAGGTTTAGGGTTTGGTTGTCTGGTGAGGTTTAGGGTTTGGTTGTCTGGTGAAGTTTAGGGTTAGGTTGTCTGGGGAGGGTTAGATTGTTTGGCAAGGTTCAGGTTAGATTGTCTGGTGAAGTTGAGGGTTTGGTTGTCTAGTGAGGTTGTGTTAGGTTGTTTGATGAAGTTTAGGGTTAGGTTGTCTGGTGAGGTTTAGGGTTTGGTTGTTTGGTGAAGTTTAGGGTTAGGTTGTCTGGTGAGGGTTAGATTGTTTGGCAAGGTTCAGGTTAGATTGTCTGGTGAAGTTGAGGGTTTGGTTGTCTGGTGAGTTTTTTTGAGCTTGTTATGCACGGATCAAAACATACAGGTTGATATTGGCACCTTTTTTAAGTATTTCCTTGAAAATTTTAGGCCTGGAAGTTGAAAATCTTTAAAAAGTTGTCTCTAAAATTGGCTGATTTTTATCAAATTTGAGGCAAATATCAAGAAACTACTGACCAGACCCCCAACAAACCATGTATATTCTGAATTCACAACTTATAGGCTACACATTTCATCGAAAATGAAAACTTAAAACTAAAAATCTGTAAGTCTAGATTTTTTTTTTACGCTGACTGAAAAAAATGTAACCAATAGCTTGAACCTGTTCATACGTCTGTTTTTGACGCTTATCTGTTTAATAATAATTATCTGTTTAATAATGCTGTGATTTCTTTTCTTTCAGGTCGTTTATCAAAGGGTTCCTGCTCAAGTCGATCTTCGTGCAATTCTACCTATCGTTCCAGAACTACGTCATCATTGCATAACAAACCACCGTTTCGAGCATAAAAGTATGTGTAAATGTAACCCCTTCCCCACATTTTTTAAAAACTTTTTTTTATTGAGATATCATAATGTCTGCAGCATCTGTCTGCCGTCTTTCTCCCAACAAAAACCCTAACCTGTCTGCCGTCTTTCTCCCAACAAAAACCCTAACCTGTCTGCCGTCTCTCTCCCAACAAAAACCTTAGACCTAACCTGTCTGACGTCTCTCTCCCAACAAAAACCTTAAACCTAACCTGTCTGCCGTCTCTCTCCCAACAAAAACCTTAAACCTAACCTGTCTGCCGTCTCTCTCCCAACAAAAACCTTAAACCTAACCTGTCTGACGTCTCTCTCCCAACAAAAACCTTAAACCCTAACCGTCTGACGTCTCTCTCCCAACAAAAACCCTAACCCGTCTGACGTCTCTCTCCCAACAAAAACCCTAACCCGTCTGACGTCTCTCTCCCAACAAAAACCCTAACCCGTCTGACGTCTCTCTCCCAACAAAAACCCTAACCCGTCTGACGTCTCTCTCCCAACAAAAACCCTAACCCGTCTGACGTCTCTCTCCCAACAAAAACCCTAACCCGTCTGACGTCTCTCTCCCAACAAAAACCCTAACCCGTCTGACGTCTCTCTCCCAACAAAAACCCTAACCTGTCTGACGTCTCTCTCCCAACAAAAACCTTAAACCTAACCTGTCTGACGTCTCTCTCCCAACAAAAACCTTAAACCTAACCTGTCTGCCGTCTCTCTCCCAACAAAAACCTTAAACCTAACCTGTCTGACGTCTCTCTCCCAACAAAAACCTTAAACCTAACCTGTCTGCCGTCTCTCTCCCAACAAAAACCTTAAACCTAACCTGTCTGCCGTCTCTCTCCCAACAAAAACCTTAAACCTAACCTGTCTGACGTCTCTCTCCCAACAAAAACCTTAAACCCTAACCGTCTGACGTCTCTCTCCCAACAAAAACCCTAACCCGTCTGACGTCTCTCTCCCAACAAAAACCCTAACCCGTCTGACGTCTCTCTCCCAACAAAAACCCTAACCCGTCTGACGTCTCTCTCCCAACAAAAACCCTAACCCGTCTGACGTCTCTCTCCCAACAAAAACCCTAACCCGTCTGACGTCTCTCTCCCAACAAAAACCCTAACCCGTCTGACGTCTCTCTCCCAACAAAAACCCTAACCCGTCTGACGTCTCTCTCCCAACAAAAACCCTAACCTGTCTGACGTCTCTCTCCCAACAAAAACCTTAAACCTAACCTGTCTGACGTCTCTCTCCCAACAAAAACCTTAAACCTAACCTGTCTGCCGTCTCTCTCCCAACAAAAACCTTAAACCTAACCTGTCTGACGTCTCTCTCCCAACAAAAACCTTAAACCTAACCTTTCTGACGTCTCTCTCCAAACAAAAACCTTAAACCTAACCTGTCTGCCGTCTCTCTCCCAACAAAAACTCTAACCCGTCTGACGTCTCTCTCCCAACAAAAACTCTAACCCGTCTGACGTCTCTCTCCCAACAAAAACTCTAACCCGTCTGACGTCTCTCTCCCAACAAAAACATTTTCCTTTTTGTTTTTTTTTCTTTAAATAACTTATATCATAATTTACAGCGTTTATCTCCCCTTATATACGGCATAATCACGTTGACACACTGGTTCTCGTTAGATCACCGAAGTTAAGCAACGTCGAGCCCGGTCAGTACTAAATGAGAGACCATTTGCGAATACCAGGTGTTTTATGTCGGAGGATTCCTTTCTTATCCCGGCTTTAATTCTAGCCGTCTTAGACTTCTTTCTGCCACTGGGAAGCAATGCCGGTTCAGGAGAAGTATTTTTGGAGATTGTGCAACCCTTGCTTCACAATAAACTCTTCATGCAAGCACCCTTACAGGGGCTATCCATTGTCTCTCGGAACTAAATGGATAGCTATTTCCCCTTAATAATAAGAGAAAAAAAATTGAAGGGGGGGGGGTGTGCTGACGTCATAATGTCTCTTATTAAAAAAAAAAAAGCAAACAAATTATTTTTAAAAAACAAATACAGAAGGATGCAACCAAAAGACTTTCTGTTTGATAGCATTAACTGCTGCTGATTTAAAAAAAAAAAAAAATTTCTATCGAAACCGACGTGACTTTATTGAATAAAAGGAATAAAATTACTTTGTCTTTGAATTTTTTTTTTTCAAATTGAAATTTTTTTTTTAATATTTGATTATAGCCCACATTCTTCCAACTATGTTTTTACCGTTATCGAATAAATTTAAAATCTTCACTTTGTCTTTGAATTATTTTTTTTTTAATTTTAATTTTTTTTTTTTTCAAATTGAAATTTTTTTTTAGATATTTGATTATAGCCCACATTCTTCCAACTATGTTTTTACCGTTATCGAATAAATTTAAAATCTTCACTTTGTCTTTGAATTTTTTTTTTTTTTTTAATTTGAATTTTTTTTTTTTTAGATATTTGATTATAGTCCACATTCTTCCAACTATGTTTTTACCGTTATCAAATAAATTTAAAATCTTCACTTTGTCTTTGAATTTTTTTTTTTTTTTAATTTTAATTTTTTTTTTAGATATTTGATTATAGTCCACATTCTTCCAACTATGTTTTTACTGTTATCGAATAAATTTAAAATCTTCACTTTTTCTGAAGACGTTTGTTGATCCAAACGAGACCAGTAAAATCTCTTGTTTCTTTGATGATTTTTTTTCCTGTATTGAAAATTTTTTTTTTTTTTTTTGCTTGTCTTTATTTACACATCTTGTCTTTCACAGCATTTCATTTTTATGATATATCGTGCATTTTACCCTCATATATATATATATATATATATATATTTTCTTCTTTAATAGTTTTCGACAACGACATGTCGATTTACCCTTTCTCACGTTTGCTCTCGCTTTCTCTTCTTCTTCGTTTCGTCTTCTTCAACTGACGTTCTAAAGATACTGTTTGATTGGTATCTCTTTCTTCTTCTTCCTCTTCTTCATCTTCTTTTTCTTTCTCTTTTCATAACATTCCTCGCATTCCTTTTTCTCCCCGTGTTGTTGTTCTCTGCACGTGACATTTTCTTCCAATCGCATTCTCTGTATAAATTTGAAAACTTTTCCGTTTTGAAATAAAGTTTATTAACTGATCGAAAATGGTCGTATCTACGGCCGAAATATCTCGGTGGAACTTTACAACATGAGTTTTTGAGTTTATTTTTGTTAGTTGTTGAATTGCTTATTCTTTATTCCATTTTTATTTTTACATATATATATATAATATATATATATATATATATATATATATAGTGTGTGTGTGTATATATATATTAGTGAGAACCCCTTTATTTGACAGTTCAAGTCACAGAAATAGCTCAAGTCACAAATATAGCTCAATAATTAGTTTTTAATAAATTTACCGAGTGGACATTTGAAATGGATATAATTCAATCTCAGAAAGGATGTTTTTTTTCACCTCTGAAGAGCCCTAGAGAAAATGCTTAATTTGCAAATTAAACTGCTGTAAGTTATGGAAAAAATAAAAATGCGTTAACAAGAAACTTGTATATTTATATAAAGTTAGGTATGTGTATAACGATTCTAGGGGAGGTTTACTATTTTCATATAACTTGATTTTAATATCCATAAGGGGGACATAAAAAGATGATACAGAATAAAAAAATGTTTTGTTTAACCTCTGAAGAGCCCTAGAGAATTTTTTTTTTTTTTTAAATTTTTTTTAACATAGTTCACCCCAAACAAGGCAGGCCGCCACTGTAGACGTAAGGGACTACTGAGAAAAAAAAAAGGGAAAAGGTTTGGAGGGGTCAACCTAAATTGTGATCTGCGCAGCGACATGTCTGTTTACATTAGTTTTAAATTTCTGCATGTCAGTACCGCCGGGGAAACAATGGGGAATGGAGGGAGTTCCAGAGGCCAGCAGCATGAGGAAAGAAGCTATTTGAGTAGAAAGTTCTCCGGCATCCGGGGACCTTCACAGTGAATGGATGAGATTTAGTTGATTGTCGAGTTGGTCTAGTGAATTTACGTCGAGGGGGCACCAGAGTAGCCAATTCATCGGAGCATAATCCATTGAAGTATTTGTAAAACAAGCACAAGGATGCTACATTGCGGCGATGGGACAGAGGCTGGAGCTTGGTTGACAGTGAGGGACCTATTAGGTTGGCGATTCTTTTTAAGACCTTGTCAAGGAGTGAGAGACTAGTAGATGATGCACCAGCCCAAATGTGGCAACAATACTCCATGTATAGGCGAATGGTGGCTTTGTAGAGATACAGGATAATGTCAGGTGTGAGGAGTTTACTAGCACAGTAGAGGGAGCCCACCTTCTTTGCGGCAGCCTTGGTAGTGTCTTCAATGTATTTGTTCCAATTCATGTTACCTGTGAAGGTTAGGCCGAGGAGTTTGAATAATGAACTCTCAGGTAGGGTGTTATTTGCCATGACAATCGGTGGTTGAAGAGGTTTCTTGTAGTCTTTGTGGCATTAAAAGTTACCAACCATTTATGACCCCAATCCACTACAGCCTGGAGGTCATTTTCTAAGGATTCAGCCATTGCCTCGGATATGATCGCGTCTGTTTTAGCAACATGGCGAGAGTAAAGCGTGGTGTCGTCAGCAAATAACTCAATCTCAGACTCTATGTCATCAGGGAGATCGTTTATGAAGATCAGGAACAATAAAATAATCTCAGGATGTTTTTTTAAACCTCTGAAGAGCCCTAGAGAAAATGCTTGATTTGCGAATTGAACTATTGCATTTTCTAAATAGGGCGAAACGGCTGTAAGTTATGAAAAAATAAAAATATGTTAACAAGAAACTTGTATATTTATATAAAGTTAGGTATGTGTATAACGATTCTAGGGGAGGTTTACTATTTTCATATAACTTGATTTTAATATCCATAAGGGGGACATAAAAAGATGATACAGAATAAAAAAATGTTTTGTTTAACCTCTGAAGAGCCCTAGAGAATTTTTTTTTTTTTTTAATTTTTTTAACATAGTTCACCCCAAACAAGGCAGGCCGCCACTGTAGACGTAAAGGACTACTGAGAAAAAAAAAAAAAGGGAGACGGTTGGGAGGGGTCAACCTAAATTGTGATCTGCGCAGCGAGATGTCTGTTTACATTAGTTTTAAATTTCTGCATGTCTGTACTGTTGGGGAAACAGGTGGCAGGGAGGGAGTTCCAGAGGCCAGCAGTACGAGGAAAGAAGCTATTTGAGTAGAAAGTTCTCCGGCATCTGGAGACCTCCACAGTGAATGGATGGGATTTAGTTGATTGTCGAGTTGGTCTAGTGAATTTACGTCGAGGTGGCACCAGAGTAGCCAATTCAGAGCATAATCCATTGAAGTATTTGTAAAACAAGCACAAGGATGTTACATTGCTCGATGGGACAGGGGCTGGAGCTTGGTTGACAGTGAGGGACCATTAGGGGGACATAAAAATGATGCAAAACTGTTCTGTTTGGATAATTCATTTTACTTGTTCTAGGACGGGTATTCTTCTAGTATATATATTATTATGTCATTTTGAAAAGATATAAAGATGATACAGAATAAAAAATGTCTAATGCAAAAAGAAAAGGTTGAAAATATAGGAAAAATTTCACTGTTGAAGGCGCCATAAGAGTTTGTAGTAGCAGGTTCGAAGAACGGTAAAATTCAGGAAAAATTTGGCATAAAAAATTGTAAAATCCGTGGAATTTGTGAAAAGGCAGAACCCATCAAATGGCCCAGATAATCCAGTTGGAAATAGTTACAGTGTAGAAGTTTAGGATGTGGGTAGTGTATTAAAAGCCATTAGGAAAACGTCCATGGACTTTGCATACAGAGTTTTTATGGAGTTAATTAATTCAAAGTGAAATAATAAAGACTAATTTCAATCCAAAGAGCAAGCCATAAGAAAAGCTAGCATTGAGATAAAAATAGAATACAAGTGTGAATGAACCGTTAAAAAAGAAAAATTTGAAATCAAACAGGCTGCAGTAAATAAAATAGGAGGTAGCCAGGTGGGAGTGGTAGGAGGGAGTAGTCAGGTAAAGTAAAAAGGGTAGGGTAGAGGAAACAGCATAGATACAGCAAGAGTCAGATGTAAACAATAAATTTTAAAACTAAATAGGCAGCAATGAATGAGTAAGTGGGAGTGGACGGGGATGTAGACAGATGACAGGGTTATAATAAGTGATTGGATGACCACAGAAGTTATGTCTAAAGAAAGCAGGGAGCAAAAGTATAAGGCTAATATTTAATGAATTAAGCAATGGGCAATGGTTGAGATTGGGTTCAGAGGTTAGGAGAAAAAACTAACTCAAAGGCAAAATAAAAAAGAGAATAAAATTAAAGTTAAAGATAAAAAAAAAATTGTTAAACGTTTTTAAATAAATGAAAAAGAAGTAAAGAAATAATATCTCTATTGGGAAGGAACCGTTAGAAAGAACAGAACAGGTAAAAGTATTTAAAAATATACATATAGATGGAGAGATAATAAAGATAAAAATGAAACTTTATCTTTAAAATATAACTTTATTTATTATAATTATATATTTATATTATTTATTTATTAACTTCCCACTTTAGATTTTTTTTCTCTTGTGTTTAAAATTATCAAATTTTTGCTCCGCCAAGGAAGCAAAATTTACACGCGATGTGCCTCCTTATTTTTTGATTTTTACTAATTCTCTCGATATTTATTCACTTGTATTTCTTCTGGTGAGTTACTTTTTTGCCAATGATCTTTAACCTCGGATTTGAATTCCCTTTATATTCCTAAACGGAATTTTTTCACTATCTGGACTTTTGAAGACATTCTGCTATTCACCCGACATTTATGATTTCCTGGATTTGCTCTTTTAGACATGTTTACATTTTTTCATCAAAAATGATTCTCTTTGCTAAAAAGAACTCTGTATATCTTTATATTATTTTATATTTTCAAATCTGTCATCATCATCATCATCATCATCATCATCAACCGGTTTATTTTTTGAATCAGGCCACAATTAATCCTCTGATGAGGGTGGGGCCTGATTGTCTAGTCTCGAAATCTAAGTCTTCCTCTCCACTCCTGTCTTTGGCAAGGTTTGATGGAATCCATACCCATGGCCTTCCTATCACGTTTGACTACGTCCTCCCAAGTCAACTTGGGTCTGCCAGTGGTGATGTTCTCTGCTGGCACATTCAACTTTCGGACTTTAGCAATCCAGCCATCGCTACGCTCAATGTGACCCAACCAACGCAGTCTGTTCTTCCGCATGATGTCCGTAAGGCTTTTCAAGTCGACCTGTGAGAGCAGGGATTCAAAAGAAACGTACTGTTCAGGCCTCACCAAACAGATCCATCTGACCATTGCCCTGTCATTACGGTGCAGCTTCTTTAGTATGCCAGCAGAGACAGCCCAAGTTTCTGAGCCATACAACAGCACACTTCTGACACATGAGGAGTATACACGCCCTCTCGTAGTTGTTGGCAGGTGTTTGTTTGTCAGGATTGGTAGCAGCTCTCTAAATTTTTTCCAGGCACACTTGCAACGTGTAGCTGCCGCGAGTGATAAACAGTAATATAATTTGACTGTTTTATCCCTGTTCTCCTCTGATTATAAATGCCTACATTTTTGAAAATCCATGGGTTAAGGAAATAAATAAAGTTTACTTATATATATTCCTTGTTTGAACTATTTCATGAGTTAATAAATATTGTATTTTTTCCAATATCAAAGTGTAGTATCTGTTCCGATGGATACTGCACCCCATAGACTGGTATTGTCTTGGCCTCCAGGGCTTGATTTACGCCGGTCTATGGGTCTGTCCTGTGCAGTTCTAGGAGGTCCACCCTTCCAGACTTCGCCTCCCCTCTTTGGGGAGGAGTAAGTTTATTGCTTACTGCCTGAGACGCCCCTACCGGGGAATGCCGACGGGGCTGCCCAGGCAATTTTTAAACCCCACTTTCCCGACCCGACCTTGGGTCACATCTTACTTGTGGGAGTAAGATAAAAACTGGCCTTGTGCCTAACTCCTGGAGAGGAGTAAATCAATACTCCTTTCTTATATGGTGATGAAAGAAGTATAGTCGCGGTTTCAATGAATTTGCGGCGTGAGAGAAAGTGTTCGCTTTTGAGGAGAGTGCAGTCTTTTGACTTTTCAGACTGCACTCTCCTCAAAAGCGAACACTTTCTCTCACACCGCAAATGCATTGAAAGCGCGACTATACTTCTTTCATCACCATCGAACTTCAACCTTAGGCTCGGATCTTATATCATTTCTTATATATATATATATATATATATAGTCTCGGAAGTTTCTCAACCATTAAAACTATATAAAAAAAAAAAAAAAAATATATATATATATATATATATATATAAAAAAAAAAAAATATATATAAAAAAAACTTATAGTCTCAAGTCTTCCAGTGGAAAATCACTCATGTAAGTCAATTTATTTTTTACAGTTATTATATTAGTTAGTTTCTAACACTATTTTAAGGGATCATCAGTTGTTTACCATGAAAAACTGTTTCGGGAATTTAAATATATATATATATAACTTCTTTGTAATATAGTAGGAAAAATCCCAACAGAGTGCTCGATTAATTGAGAATTAAAATTAAAAATTAAGAGCGTAATATTTATTTATTTTGGTACAGAAAAATTAGTACAACATTCGTACCGTCGGTTTCAAGCACAGAAGGACTTAGCCATCCGGTTATCTTCAGCTTCTGTGAGCCGGATGGCTAAGTCCTTCTGTGCTTGAAACCGACGGTACGACTGCTGTACTAATTTTTCTGTACCAAAACAAATAAATATATATATGGACGTCAAGCCGCTTTAAAAGTGTTAAAATTATCATTGTTTATCAGCTATTTAAAATTGGCCGAGCGGTTAGCGACGTTGGATTTAAGTTGAAAAATACTTGTGATCCAGGGTTTCGAATCGCATGACCGGTAGTGAATAGTCATATCTCTATGCTGATGAGTCCAGATTAAAAAGGACGAAATGTATACGTACATAGATAATAAACAATAACAAATATATATATATATAAAGTTAAATGGACGAAGAGTGATAAACATGCACGAATGTCCAAATTTATTTCAAACTTCAAATGTTCAAAGCAAGGTATATTCTGTGATAAAATTATGTTTATTGTTCTTTCCTTAAGCCAAATTTGGACATTCGTGCATGTTTATCACTCTTCGTCCATTTAACTTTATAATTGCTCTATCTCGTATATTGAGCTTTTACCATTTCACTATAGGTTCTTTCTACTAAAAAGTTTTACTTTTAGTTTCTTACTTATATATATATATATATTTATATATATATATATATGTCTCGGAAGTTTCTCAACCATTAAAACTATGTTTAAAAAAAAAAAACAAAAAAAACAAAACTTATAGTCCCAAATCTTTCAGTGGAAAATCACTCATGTAAGTCAATTTATTTTTTACAGTTATTATATTAGTTTGTTTCTAACACTATTTTACGGAATCATCAGTTGTTTACCATGAAAAACTGTTTCGTGAATTTAAAAACAAGACAGTATTTAATTTCATGGCTTCCCAGCAGAGTTGATCAGACCCCACTTCCCTTAAAAGACAAAAACATAAACGTACCTTATACTAAATCTACGTTTTGTTCCATATAAATGTTTTGCTAACTTATATATATATATATATATATATATATATATATATATATATATATATATATATATATATTTCATATTTATTCCCGCATATATATATTTATATATATATATATGAAAATGTTAAGTTTAACAAAGAATATAAATGACTCGAGGTTTACCGTGCCAGATAGTTACAGGTTGCTGACCCCATCCTGGTCCCTTTCCTCTTCCCTGGGGGTAGGAAAAACCGCTTTACATATTTTCTTTAGAAAACACCTGTCCTTTTCACTTTGATGGCGTAACAATGCGAGATCTCCGTAGGTAAGGTAGGTGAATATAAAAACGTGACTTCCACAACATCATGAAACGGCATCTGATATGTGCAGCGCATGCCCATGTACATTTCAACCTACGCCAATTATTGGTTAACCTATTTGATAGTGCAGGAGAGGCGTATCTTAACAAACACACTGTATGTGCGTCGAAACTTTAACGTAAAAAAAACAAATTTATTTATTTCCGTGATGAATTTCGTTATAATAATCTCTTTCTATATGAACTAGAAAAATACCTACCATTGGACAGGGCTCGTGCTATGAATATCGGGTCTGTCACGCTTCAATTTGAAATAGAATTTTTATTGGTGTGTCACGCTTCAATTTGAAATAGAATTTTTATTGGTCTGACACGCTTCAATTTTAAATAGAATTTTTATTGGTGTGTCACGCTTCAATTTGAAATAGAATTTTTATTGGTCTGTCACGTTTCAATTTGAAATAGTATTTTTATTGGTGTATCACGCTTAAATTTGAAATAGTATTTTTATTGGTGTATCACGCTTCAATTTTAAATAGAATTTTTATTGTTCGGTCACTTCATTTAATTTTACTTGATTGATTGATCCCTCCCCCCCCCTTTTGTTTCAGTCACCCCCCCTTTTTTTGTTTTAACTTGAATTCACCCCCAGACATTGCCACTAAAACGTAAGGAGCTACTGCAGATAAAGGGCCTGAAATTAAAGAGAGGTATCTTAGGTGAGGAGTTATGCAGAGAGATATTTGTTCACGTTACACTTAAATTTCTGCATGGGAAACAGGGAGCAGGGATGGAGTTCCAAAGGCCGGTAGCACGAGGAAAGAAGCTATTGGAGTAGAAGACTCTCCCACATCTGGGGGACCTCCACAGTGAATGGATGGGATTTAACTGATTGTCGAGTTGGTCGGGTATATTTACGCCGAGCGTCCCACCAGAGCAGCAAGTTCATCAGAGCACATTCTATTGAAGTACTAGTAAAACAGGCACAAGGATGCAACATTGGGGGCGATAGGACAGGGGCTGGAGTTTGGTGGATAGCGAGGGACCTATTAGATTGACGACTCTTTTTTTGGACCTTGTCTAAGAGGGAGAGGCTAGTGGATGGTGCGCCAGCCGAGATGTGGCAACAATACTCCGTGGATGGTGGCTTTGTAGAGATATTAATATTGATACCATTTGAGCAGAGGGGGAGCAGATGATAGAGTGAATGGAGTAAGTTCAAGGAATGTTTTTCATTACTAACCAGCAGAGCGTTCCCACTCTCGACCAAAGTAATAGTCTATCAGGCATGTGTATGCAAGGTAGTGATGTATGAAAGTGGAACCTGGCCGGTGATGGTTGAGGATAGGATATACGTTGCATGGAGAGAACTGATGTGTAATGTATCTCTTAAAAACAGATTTAGATCTGATGACCTCAGAATAAGATTAAGTTTGGACAATATAGGGAGATGTGTGCAAAACAGGAGACTTTGTTGGTATGGTCACATTAAAAGAATGGGTGGGAGTTCTTGGATATGTAGATGTAGAGCAGTTGAGGTAGCAGGGTCGGCTGGCAGGAAGAACCCCCCCCCCAAAAAAAAAAAAAAAACATGAAAGGAAGGGATACAGATGGACGAGAGAAAAAGGGATAAATAAACACCTGGTCAGAGATAGATTAGTTTGGAAGCATGGCCATCTCTACTACAGGCCAGGCAATCGTGCAAATGGGGTCTTTTACTGGGGGGCATGTGAATTTTCTTAAATCATCAACTGGTGCGGATCCTTTTTTTCTTTTTAACCACAATATACAAGTAATGATCTTTTGACATAAGTACAAATTCTCTAAAAAAATCCAACATTGAAATAAAAATTCTTCATTGAAATATGCATTTGTCTTTGTTTATTCAAAATTACCTGTCTCTTCATTTATAGGAATTTGTCAATAATTGTCAAATTTATCAATTAGCTCATTGTGGTTCTTATTATTTGGTATGTAAAACACATAAAAACATCAAACTAATCTCACAGAGGAATTTTACTGTTGTTTGCAACTTCTATATCGAATAGTTAAGAAAATTCACATGGCCCCCAGTAAAAGACCCCAGTTGCATGATTGCCTGGCCTGTAGTAGGGATGGCCATGTTTGGAAGTCAATTTCTAAAAGTCGTCTAACTTATGCTGTCGTGTAAAACGGATGTTTAGTGTGAACACTGGTGAAGCATTTTGTACACCAATAATAAATACACACACATATACATATGTAATAAATACACACACATATACATATGTAATAAATACACACACATATACATATGTAATAAATACACACACATATATATATGTAATAAATACACACACATATATATATGTAATACACACACACATATACATATGTAATAAATACACACACACATATACATATGTAATAAATACACACACACATATACATATGTAATAAATACACACACACATATACATATGTAATAAATACACACACATATACATATGTAATAAATACACACACATATATATATGTAATACACACACATATATACATATGTAATAAACACACACACACATATACATATGTAATAAATACACACACATATATATATGTAATACACACACACATATACATATGTAATAAACACACACACACATATACATATGTAATAAATACACACACACATATACATATGTAATAAATACACACACATATATATATGTAATACACACACACATATACATATGTAATAAACACACACACATATACATATGTAATAAATACACACACATATATATATGTAATACACACACACATATACATATGTAATAAACACACACACACATATACATATATAATAAATACACACACATATACATATGTAATAAATACACACACATATATATATGTAATACACACACACACATATACATATGTAATACACACACACACACATATACATATGTAATAAATACACACACATATATATATGTAATAAATACACACACACATATACATATGTAATAAACACACACACACATATACATATATAATAAACACACACACATATACATATATAATAAATGCACACACACACACATACATATGTAATAAATACACACACACACATATACATATGTAATAAATACACACACACACATACATGTGTAAGTGAGTGAGTGTGTGCGCGTTAATTGTAAGGTGTTCTCTTCATTAAGCAGCTAATTAGTGTCGTCTGCCTTTTTAGCTTTTGTCTAAGCGATGGCCGGCAAATACACAAATATTAATTATCTACGAAATGCAAAAAATATGAATACAATAAAAATGACGCAAATACAAACCGGTGTCTCCTTGTCTTCGCCATTTCATTCATTGGTGCACATAGACTTGCTTCCCCTGACGCGGCCCTTTTATATCTGTCAGGTAATCACAGGTAAGAAAAAACGAAATGTAATTAAAATTTTAAAATGTATCAGACTGGAAGAAAAACATGTGATTCGATGGTCGCATATGACGATAAGATTGTTTTGATATATATATATATATATATATATATATATATATATATATATATATATATATGTATATATAGTGAGAAATCCACTTTAATCAAAATAATACACAACAAGTCAACACGTCGAATAATTGAATCTGCCCTCATAGCCCTTTCCACAAATAAAATTAAACAAAGAATGGGCTTCTACAATATCTCCCCCAACCTATCAAAAACAATCATTAGTGAAAACAAGATAATTCTAGACACCGGATGATTCCCTGAGCTTTAAATTAAATATCCTTTGGACCCCTTTCTGCTCTTTATTTTCTCCTCTTCTTTTCCAATGCTACTTCTATGTATATTTGATATATATGTATGTATATGTGTTATATATATGTTTCGATCACATTTATGTGCATATATATATATATTTATTTCTATTTTTTTTTTTTTTTATTTGCATACCCTTTATCTCAACATGAACCCAACCACTATATATATTCCCCATAATTTACAGACTTTCTCGTCTTTTGTCATTTTTGTATTCTTCGTCCGCTCTTGACAAAGCCCACGTGAAATTTGGGCGAAACGTTGAGCGAAAAGGTCTTCCGCTTTTCCATTTTTAATTTCATATATATATATATATATATATATATATATATATATATATATATATATATATATATATATATATATATATATATATAAAACAGTCTGTATGTGGATGACTATATATATATATATATAACAGTCTATATATATATTTATATATAAGTAAGTATGAAGGTGATAATTCCGAGGCAGGAGCAATGCAATGTTGAGAACCGGAAGGTGGAATAAGAATGAAGAAAAATAAATGGCAAGAGACGGTAAATCTCAGATCAATTCATTTATATTTCAAAAATGTTTAATATAAAAGACAGTAAATTGTAAAATTGGTGGGCTTACTGTTAAATATTTAAAGGTCAGGAATGGTAGAAACTTTAATCATTTCGGGAGTAACAACCTCTCTTTTTGCGAAACGAAAACAAAAATTCGACCAGAGGGTCAGGTGAGGAAAACCAAGATGGACGCTGCTATTCAAAACATAAGCTTTGCAGAAATATATATATATATATATATACAGGGTGGGCAAAAATAAGGGTCCTATTTTTAAAAATTCATAACTTTTTTATTTATTGATTAAAAAAATTTTTTTTTTAGAATAAGTAAAGGACCCCTTCCGAAGCAAGCATGAGCCGTATTAGCCCTAAGGAACGTACCCTCATTTAGAAAACATTATTTTTGCTTAAAAAACTCAAAACAGTGTAAAAAACAATACTTTAGTTTTTGTAAGTTTTAAGAAGTGTTTTTCGGCTAAAATTTGTTTTGTTTATTTCAAAAAATCTCGGAAGGGTCAGTCTACACACACATAAAGTTTGGTGAGTTTAACTTTTATTTTGTGGAAGTTATTCAAATTTAAAGATAGGACCCTTATTTTGGCCCACCCTGTGTAAGGAAATTGTAGTTTGCTTGAAGCATTGCTGGTAAATATCAGTTTTTACGTGAAATATTAATCGTTTTGAGATTCCATTTCTCTCCTCGTTTTTTTCTGTTCACCTTCTCCACCTTCCGGCACCTACTTCGCATTGCTACAGCCTCGGATTACAGACCTGCTCTTATATATATATATATATATATATATATATATATATATATATATATATATATATATATATATATATATATATATATGAGTGTATAAATCTCGGATCAATTCATTTATATTTCAAAAATGTTAAATATAGAGACAGTAAATTGTAAAATTGGTGGGCTTACTGTTAAATATTTAAAGGTCAGGAATGGTAGAAACTTTAATCATTTCGATAGTAACAACCTCTCTTTTTCAAAAAGAAAACAAAACCAAAACCGGGGTGGATGAGGAAAAATGGAGATTGTCATGACCGGGTCTTAAGTAATTCGTGATTTTATTTCCTTCATTCAACCTCCAGAAAACTGACACTTAGAAGTGATTATAACTTAGTTTTCCTCACCCGGTCTAATCTTTTGTTCTCTTTTCATTTATTTTTGTTCATCTCATATTCCACCTTCCGGTTTTTCAACATTGCATTGCTCCTGCCTCGAAATCTCACCTTCATATTTACTTGTTTACCAGCAATGCTTCACGCACAATACCATTTCGTTTTAAATATATATATATATATATATATATATATATATATATATATATATATATATATATACTAGAAGAATACTAGTCCCAGGACAGGTACAATTAAATGCCTAAACAAAAAGGTTTGCATCGCCAAGCATTTCCGGACATGTATACAGCATAATCGTGTAGTTATGCAATCAGTTTTCTGTCTGTGTGTGTGGTCTCTCTCTCTCTCTCTCTCTCTCTCTCTCTCTCTCTCTCTATATATATATATATATATATATATATATATATATATATATATATATATATATATATATATAAGTATAAAGGTATACTCAAAAAAGAATAAAAGGGAAATACCAGCAGAGTGCCTAATTAATTAAATTAAGAGCGTAATATTTTTTTTTATTTTTAAATACAGATTTTAATCAGACATGGACCAGTGGTTTCTGACAAGAAAAAGGGTTTAAATCCCCGATTCCGTCTTCTTCAGCATAGTCTGAAATAGTAAATGATGGAATTTCTTCAAAAAACATTTATAACCGTTATGAAACGCTATGCACAAGGAATTTGAAATGCGGGGCCGGCGAGACGCTAGATCAGAAAAATAGCCGTTAAGTAAGAGATTCTATATTTAGAAGTGAAGAACCAGAGAGAAAGAAAGGAAGAAAGAAAGAAAGAAAAGAGAGAAAGAAAGAAAGAAAGAAAGAAGGGAAAATAAAATATTATATTTTATTTTCCCTTCTTTCTTTCTTTCTTTCTTTCTCTCTTTTCTTTCTTTCTGGGATCTGCGCAGCGAGATGTCTGTTTACATTAGTTTTAAATTTCTGCATGTCGGGGAAACAGGGGGCAGGGAGGGAGTTCCAGAGGCCAGCAGCACGAGGAAAGAAGCTGTTTGAGTAGAAAGCTCTCCGGCATCTGGGACCTCAACAGTGAATGGATAGGGTTTAGTCGATTGTCGAGTTGGTCTAGTGAACTTACGACTAGGGGGCACCAGAGCAGCCAATTCATCGAGCACAAGCCATTGAAGTATTTGTAAAACAAGCACAAGGACGCCACATTGCGGCGATGGGACAGAGGCTGGAGCTTGGTGGACAGTGAGGGACCTATTAAGTTGACGACTCTTTTTTGGACCTTGTCAAGGAGGGAGAGAGTAGTAGATGATGGACCAGCCCAGATGTGACAACAATACTCCATGCATGGGTGGATGGTGGCTTTGTAGAGATACAGGATAATGTCAGGTGTGAGGAGTTTACTAGCACGGTAGAGGGAGCCAACCTTCTTTGCGACAGCCTTGGCAATGTCTTCAATGTATGGAGGTTTGGAACGTCTTGGATATTAAAGCGAGTGGGTTTCAAGAGCCTGCCAGTTTTTCGACGAATTTTTTCTTTAAGTTGTCGGGACCCGACCTAAAACGCCTGGATAATCGAAGGACGCATTCACCGAGTGAGCGAGTTAAGCAAGAACATCGGAAAAAACATCTTGTTCCTATTTACTTGCCTCCCACGAGGGCAGAGTTAGACACGAGGTCTGTTTTTAATATGGGTAAAATCTAGCTCCCCCAAAAAGGGAAACCTTGGATTGAAACAAAAATAAAAGTTGCCTCCGTCTAAGAGGGTTTTATCCTTCACTGAACGAGGACAAAAAAGATGAAGTGAAGCTGTAAGAATAGGGAATTTGTTATCCCCTATTTTATTGGTCAATGCATGAAATGAATTAACGAAATAACGAAACCTTCTTACAACAACAACGAAAGGGGTTTATTCGTATATTAAGTTTACCTTTACCATTTGGTATCGTTGGAAGAAAGGTGAGGACTCTGGCCTACAAAAATGCCTGGGAAGCCTCGTCAGCATTTCCCGTAGGGGCGCTTCAGGCAGTAAGCGATAAACTTACTCAACCCCAAAGACGGGAGGCAAAGCCTGGGAGGGTGGACCTCCTAGAACTGCACAGGACAAACCCACAAACCGGCAGAATTAAGATCCGAAGGCCAAGACGGTACCGGTCTATGGGGTGCAGCATCCATCGGAACAGATACTACACTGTGGCCCCAGCCAAAAGGGCAATTCTTGAATGTCGGTACAAATGTGTAAGAATAGAAGATGTTGTTATCTCCTATCTTATTGGTCAACACACGAAATGAATTAACGAAATAACGAAACCTTTTTACAACAAAAACACCAAAAGGGGTTTATTCGTATGTAAGGTTACCTATACCATTTGGTATAGGTGGAAGAAACTTAGGACGGTGTCCGAAAGAAGAAGAAGAAAATAAGTTCTTCAAATATCTTCAGGCGAAGATGGCAGGTGCCGTGAGCGTCCAGTAGACAAGGAGGCAGGAGAGAGGCTGAGGCGATCCTTCCTGGCTGGTGTCGGGGGTACCGTCTGATAATCATCGTCTGCAACATCTTAAGGGAGCTCAAGTAGTCCCTTAGGGAACAACTGATATCAATGCGCCCTACGAGCTGAGGTGCCAAACCAACTCACAGGGACACTGATACTCATTACAAAGTAAATCTAATTTATGACTGCTACAAATGCAGCGTGTACTCTAAAAGTTTAACGGAGGTTCCCGAATTTCGCCGATAATTTACGGAAATTTGCCGAGACACGCAGGACGATAAGTTGTAGACACAAATACTTTGAAAAACCCGACCCTTTCGCCGATTTCCGATTTTTACCCATTTTCGGATAAAGAACATCACCCGCCTTCTTATATTTCGGCAAAATCGCCTCCCCCTCTGTCATCCTCCTCCTCTTCCCCCTCCTCCTCCTCCTCTTTTTCCTCCTCCTCCTCCTTTTCCTCCTCCTCCTCCCCCCCTCCTCGTCATCCTCTTTTTCCTCCTCCTCCTCCACTTCGTCATCCTCTTTTTCCTCCTCCTCCCCCCTCTTCGTCATCCTCTTTTTCCTCCTCCTCCTCCCCCTCCTCGTCATCCTCTTTTTCTTCCTCCTCCCCCCTCCTCGTCCTCTTCATCATCTTTTTCTTCCTCCTACTCCTCCTCCTCGTCATACGCATTACAAAGTGAATCTAATTGATCACTGCTACATACTAAATTAAACTAAATATAGCTCACATTACAACCCTTTACACCTAGCAGTTGTGTTCTAAAAATTCAGGTCCTGAGTATGACCTTAAAAGACATCCAGTGGTGAGGCCTCCATTTGGGAGTTGTGGGGAATGTGGAGTTGCCCCTTAGTTGCCATTGCTCCCAGGTCCACTCTGGCCCGGAGTGGTAGTACCTGTAAGGGCCCCATCTATGGGTCAAATAGAACCTACTGGCGCTACAAAATCAGGCTGTCTGAAGTTATTGACTTCCTGACTCAAAAATGCACTAAACATTGATGTTTTCTTGTTTTTTTCTTTTTCTTTGCAAAACTCAATCATGTTCTGCAAAATCCAAAATAACAAACAACAATTTCAAACCAAACTAAACAGCATGACTAAACATTTGAAGTATAAAGCTTTTACCAAAATGACCAGATTCGGCATTAAATAACCCAAAAAGGGTTGATATGCCGTAAACCAAAACAACCAAACCAAACCACAGTATCTACACTTTGTTCCTAGCCAAAAAACCTTGTTCACCGCTTCAAGAAAGGCTTATACAGCGCTCTGTTACTTTTGTGAGATCAGAATCGTGTCTATCCAATCCTGGGGAACCCATCCAAGTATCAGACGACAAAGTTCTCACCCCCATAGTGAAGAATTTAGAAGAGGTCTCCCGGATGATGTCCTTCTGAATTAGGCTGTTGGTGACATCTAAATCAACTACGAAAACGTCGGCATTCCCCGGTAGGGGTGAGGATGGGCTTAAAGTTACCTGCAATAAATCAATCCCCTCATCCAGGAAGAGGAGGTAATGCCTGGGAGGATAGCCTCTTGAGACCGAACAGAACCATACTCTACTCTGTTTCGTTTTTTTTTTTTGTTTTAGCCAGGAGGCTTGAGGGTTAGGGTTAGGGTTCGGGTTAGTGTTAGGGTTGAAAATCAGGTAAGTCTAAAATAAAGAAAGCTTTCGAAAATACACAGAAAACTAGAATTCCCGGAAAAGAAAAGGCCGTCATGAGATAAGAAACATGTGACTTTTCCCGCCTTCTTTTGGGCCAGGGTTGGGGTTAGCAAAAACACAAAGAATCAATTGTTTAGTTCTTTTTATTTTTATTTACTTGAACCATTTTTTTTTTTTGTGACTAAACTAATTTTATTTTTATTTACCTGACCCATTTTCTTTTTTTGTGACTAAACTAATTTTATTTTCATTTACTTGAACCATTTTCTTTTTTTTGTGACTAAACTAATTTTATTTTTATTTACTTGAATCATTTTCTTTTTTTTGTGACTAAACTAATTTTATTTTTATTTACTTGAACCATTTTCTTTTTTTGTGACTAAACTAATTTTATTTTCATTTACTTGAATCATTTTCTTTTTTTGTGACTACACTAATTTTATTTTTATTTACTTGAACCATTTTCTTTTTTTTGTGACTAAACTTATTTTATTTTTATTTACTTGAACTATTTTCTTTTTTTGTGACTAAACTAATTTTATTTTTATTTACTTGAACCATTTTCTTTTTTTTGTGACTAAACTTATTTTATTTTTATTTACTTGAATCATTTTCTTTTTTTTGTGACTACACTAATTTTATTTTTATTTACTTGAACCATTTTCTTTTTTTTGTGACTAAACTAATTTTATTTTTATTTACTTGAACCATTTTCTTTTTTTTGTGACTAAACTAATTTTATTTTTATTTACTTGAACCATTTTCTTTTTTTTGTGACTAAACTAATTTGATTTTTATTTACTTGAACCATTTTCTTTTTTTATGACTAAACTAATTTTATTTTTATTTACTTGAACCATTTTCTTTTTTTTGTGACTAAACTAATTTGATTTTTATTTACTTGAACCATTTTCTTTTTTTGTGACTAAACTAATTTTATTTTTATTTACTTGAACCATTTTCTTTTTTTTGTGACTAAACTAATTTGATTTTTATTTACTTGAACCATTTTCTTTTTTTGTGACTAAACTAATTTTATTTTTATTTACTTGAACCATTTTCTTTTTTTGTGACTAAACTAATTTTATTTTTATTTACTTGACCATTTTTTCTTATTTTCTTTTTTTTGTGACTAAACTTATTTTATTTTTATTTCCTTAAAATAAAAATAGTAAAAAAAGATTCCTATTTCTTTTGGTGTCTCTATTCAAATCTCATTTTCTGAATCGCGTAGTCTATGATTGTCTGAAGACAATGAAACACAAAGAGAATATGACTATCCATAATGAGATTTTAAGAGGACATAAAAGTGGTGCAAAACTGTTCCGTTCGAAGAATTAGTTTGACCTTTCTTGGGATGGGCATTCTTCTAGTATATATATATATATATATATATATATATATATATATATATATATATATATATATATATGTTTATTTTTATTTATGCAGACATGTACAAAACCTGCGACACTGGCATGTCGATGTTATCAATCAACAGTTATTATAAACTGTGATCTCATCATTCTTTCCAAATATGGTCTACGGTTAAGATTGGATTCTAACTCTGCCTGATAAGATCTCAGTTTATAATAGCTGTTGATCGATAACATCGACATGCCAGTGTCGCAGATTTCGTACATGTCTGTGTAAATAAAAATAATCATATATAAAAGCTCTATTTGATATTGAGCACTTTTATAAACCCGGTTGAAATTCTTTGGATTACTACCCTGTGGATGTTTTACCTGGATTATATATATATATATATATATATATATATATATATAACAATATTAATTTTAAGTAAAAAAAAATATTCAATTATTTTTACTTACATACGTAAGCGTTTCAAGCTTTCGCTTTCATTAGTGTTGGGATGATAATCTCAGACGGTCGCACGGTTCGAACCCCTGCCACAGAATCAACCTAGACTCCACAAGCAAGTGTCATAACCATTAGGCCACGATATATATATATATATATATATATATGTATTAAAATGACAATAAAAGCCCTTTACAATGCAAGACAGATTTTTTTTTTTTTACTTTTATCTTATATAATCTGTCTTGCATTGTAAAGGGCTTTTATTGTCATTTTAATACTTATCATTCATTCAATGCCTAAAAAAAAGAACGACCAATATTTTAATATATATATATATATATATAATTAATTATTGAAGACAATATATGTATAATCATATATCATCAGATCCTTTTAGTTTGTAGTCTCCTTTGAAGATTCAGCTCAATGTTTGTCAATTATTGATAACAGAGCAAAATATAGAACAGATATTTATTATATTCCAATAACCATGGTTTGTTTTATTACTTTTATTTTTGTTTTTATTTTTTTCACATTTCCAAAAATTTCAAATTTCTGTGAGATATATTTAACGGTCCGTTTCATTTGTTTTGTGCCAAACAACATTTGTATGTCAATATCGTCTCTGCAACACTTTCGTTCCAGGGAATTTGATACGAAAATAACAAAACCAATAATTTCTTTTGTGTTCAAAAGAAAATATAAATGATGTTTGTTGGGATTTCTTTAGTGAATTGATAGAGATTGTTTTGTGTGTCGAATTCATTAAAAACTAAAATATATGAAGATTGAAACGAATCAAAATTAAAAGATGAAAAGCACGATTTAAATGTGAAAATGTTTAAAGAAAGAAATATGATGACAAGAAACAATGAAATGTCATCATATTCGTTCAGTCATAAATAGCATTGCTTTAACTTTCTCTTGGAGATTTCATTGCACATATTACCTGGTACGCTAGGAAGTAAGTGTAGTATCTGTTCCGATGGATACTGCACCCTATAGACGGGTGTCGTCTTGTCCTTCGGGGCTTGATTCCACCTGTCTGTGGGTTTGTCCTGTGTAGTTCTAGGAGGTCCACCCTCCCAGGCTTCGCCTCCCCTCTTTGGGGAGGAGTAAGTTTATTGCTTACTGCCTGAGGCGCCCCCACCGGGGAATGCCGACGGGGCTGCCCAGGCAATTTTTAATGGCCAGAGTGCTCACTTTCTCGGGCGCTGGCTTTTCAAATCCCACTTACTCGACCCGACCTGTGGTCACATCTTACTTGTGGGAGTAAGATGAAACTGGCCTTGTGCCTAACGCCTGCAGAGGAGTAAATAAACATTGTTCTTTTCTGGGATGGGTATTTTTCTAGTATATATATATATATATATATATATATATATATATATATATATATGGTGCGTTATCTATAAGAGTACCATTCTTTTTTCTGATCTTATTCATTTCTTTTTAATTCTCTCTCCCCCATACTTGTTCTCTCCCTCTCTCTTTTTCTCCCCCTTCTTTTCTTATATATATATAAAAAAAAAATCAATTCCTTTCTCTCTTTAGTTCTTTATATTTTTTTTTTCTCACTTTATTTTTTTTGTAAGGTTAGGGTTAGGGTAAGGGTTAAAGAAAATATATGAAGGTGATATTTAAAAAAAAAATGCCGCCTTCTGCAAATTATAAACACACAATAAAGAAACCCAGCCTTCTTCCATTTTCCCCTCCCCAAAGGAGGAGCCTCAGTTACCCTCCCCCTAAGAGGAAACGCTCAGACTATATAAAGTGTTGCTATTTAAGATCCGCTTATTAAGATTTTCGGGTTTTTTGGTCAAGAAAAAAATACGAACGCACCTGGCAAATATTTTGTAGGAAAAAAAAAAGAAAAAGTGTGAGAAAAAAAAAAGGAAAAAGGAAAAAAAAACAACAAAAAAGGCTAAAAAAATGCGCGCGTGAGGGAGGATGAGAAAAAGAGGGAATTACGGACCATTTCATACCTTTTCCCCCTTTTTCCTAAAAAAGAGTTTTTAAAAAATACCTTTAAGGACATTTTCCTTCATACATTTTTTTTTTTGTTTTCAAAATGTTTTTTTTGAAATGGACAGATTTAACATTTTAATAAAAAATAGAAGAAAATAAGCTAATACAATTAAAAAAAAACAGTTTGATATAAACATTCCAAAGTAAAAATACAGAAACAAACAAACAAACAAACAAACAAACAATAAAACAAAAAAACAATCCTTCTAAATACAAAAAACAAAAAAACAAAAAAAACAAAAACAATTTGATTTTTTCATTGACACAAAAACAAAAACAAAAAACTGCGAAAATGAAGCCATTTTTATACAGTCTTGTCTTTTTGGGATTCTTGACCTGGCGATCAACGCATGCACAGATGGCAATTTCCGGTAAGTAAAAAGAGCTTTTTCTATCTACTTGTTTCCCCACGAGGGCAGAGTTAGACACAAGGTTGGTTTTCAAGGTGAAATAAACGCGTGGTCCCCCCCCCCCCCTGTATGTGACGAGTGTAAAATGCAATAAATTTGGGCAATTTTGGGCATTTTTGACCCCCTGGGGGCGCGAACCAGAATTTTTCTGAGGTCAAGGATGCTCATTTTATATCCAGAACAATTGCCTCTACATTTTGGCCAAGTTTCAGAAAAATTGAATGGATGGATGAAAAGTTATGGGGCAAAAAATGTCATTTTTTTTGCCATATCGGGGCCTTTTGACCCCCTGGGGGGGGCTAACCAGATTTTTTTTTTTAAATCGGAGAATGTCACTTTCTAACCTGACCAAAGTTACAACTTCATGCAAAATTTCAGAGAAATTCAATGGATGGTTGCAGAGAAAAATCCGGACGGACGGACGGACGGACGGATGGACATGCCTCAAAACATAAGTCTCCCGATTTTATAAATCGGGGGACCAAAAAATCAAGCTCCCCGAAAAAGGGCCACTCTGGATTGGAACAAAAATTTTTTAAAATGGCTTCAGTCGAGAAGGATTTCTCCTTTACTTAGCCAACGTGCCATCATCGAACCTAGGTCCTCAGTCTGGGTCGTTAACCACCGTGCCATCCCCTTAAAATAAATGTATTATTACGTAGTCATATGGAAAAAGAAGACATTTTAATACATTTTTGTCAAAAACAGACAATGGCTGACCAAGGACAGAAAAGATAAAGTGTAGTATCAGAACAGATACTACACTTTTCGGCACTTGTATATATCGGGTACACGAGTCGAAATTTATTTTAGAAGAGTTCCAATGGTGTAAGGGGCAGATAACTCTCTCTTTTTTTAAGTAAATAATTTCTAGCTTCTCCGAAAATGGACGTAATCGACGTGAATGCCTTGAATATGCGCGAATTATTATATTTAACAAGTACTCAACAAAAAGTGGTGGCTTATCCTATTTAGCAGAATTTATGTGGTGGCAGAAATTTTCCACAACCCCCTACAGAGTCTTTTTGGACAAATTTCTGAATTCTATCCCGTTTAAAAAAACAAAATCAAGAGAAGAATAAAAAAACAGAAAATTTATTTTAAAAAAAAAATGTTTTAAACCAAAACCGATGGTAGTTCGTTTTGAAATGAAAAAATATACTGTTGATTTTCCCAAATTCTATTTTCTTCAATAAATGTTCTATCAATATACTGTTGATTTTCCCAAATTCTATTTTCTTCAATAAATGTTCTATCAATATACTGTTGATTTTCCCAAATTCTATTTTCTTCAATAAATGTTCTATCAATATACTGTTGATTTTCCCAAATTCTATTTTCTTCAATAAATGTTCTATCAATATACTGTTGATTTTCCCAAATTCTATTTTCTTCAATAAATGTTCTATCAATATACTGTTGATTTTCCCAAATTCTATTTTCTTCAATAAATGTTCTATCAATATACTGTTGATTTTCCCAAATTCTATTTTCTTCAATAAATGTTCTATCAATATACTGTTGATTTTCCCAAATTCTATTTTCTTCAATAAATGTTCTATCAATATACTGTTGATTTTCTCAAATATTGAATTTGCATGACTTCTTATTTAAAAAATGGATATTTTTCATTTTCGGAGAAATTGCGTACTAAAAAAAGAGAGTTATCTGCCCCTTACACCATTGGAACTCTTCTAAAATAAATTTCGACTCGTGTACCCGATCTATACAAGTTCCCACTTTTCTCCTAGACAAAAGGGCAACGAGGCTCAAGAATGTACCGGGGCTCAAGGGGTCCATGGTATGCACTCGACCTCACTAGGTAACTATTCTTTGTAAGCAGATATCAAAGTGTACGGACATAATTTTGGGGTGTGATTAGGCTAGCTATTTTCAATTTTTTACCAAAAAAAGAGGACACAGTCAACGGTCATACATTACCAACTTAACTGCACATGCGGACGCAGCTGGGTGAACACACACACACACCGTGCACGTAGAAACACTTTTTGTGGTAAGGGTACAGGATTTCGTCCCTCCATGTAAAAAAAAATGTGTATAGATGGTGAAAATGTTTTTTTATTGTTTTTTTTTAAATATTATTAAATGAGAAAGGTTTTAGGAGTGAATCCTTTTACATATACATATATACACATATAAACATACCTTACTTTATATTTCTAAATTTTTGAGATGAGGATTGATAATTTGCATAATTTTGGTTATTCCATCTACATTTCTCATCTTGAGTGTTATCGTCACAACGTTTCAGCCGTTGTAACCTTCTTCAGGTGTATCTCTTCGAACTCGGGAAATATTCCCGAGTTCGAATCAGAAATCAATTTTGAAGAGTTACATTCACTCCTAACCCAATCAACCGGAAGTAATTCAGACTTTTAATTTTGGCACTTCTTTAGTTTAGGTGTGAATCAGAAATCAATTTTGAAGAGTTACATTCACTCCTAACCCAATCAACCGGAAGTAATTCAGACTTTAAATTTTGGCACTTCTTTAGTTTAGCTGTGAATCAGAAATCAATTTTGAAGAGTTACATTCACTCCTAACCCAATCAACCGGAAGTAATTCAGACTTTTAATTTTGGCACTTCTTTAGTTTAGGTGTGAATCAGAAATCAATTTTGAAGAGTTACATTCACTCCTAACCCAATCAACCGGAAGTAATTCAGACTTTAAATTTTGACACTTCTTTAGTTTAGCTGTGAATCAGAAATCAATTTTGAAGAGTTACATTCACTCCTAACCAACCAACCGGAAGTAATTCAGACTTTGAATTTCGGCACTTCTTTAGTTTAGCTGTGAATCAGAAATCCATTTTGAAGAGTTACATTCACTCCTAACCCAATCAACCGGAAGTAATTCAGACTTTGAATTTTGACACTTCTTTAGTTTAGCTGTGAATCAGAAATCAATTTTGAAGAGTTACATTCACTCCTAACCCAATCAACCGGAAGTAATTCAGACTTTGAATTTTTTATTCAAAAATAGATCTTTATTTTTACCATTATTTTTAACTTTTCGTTTTATAAAGTTTTAAATTATACAAAAGAAAAATCACTGTTGACTATTCGATTTATAAAATTGTAAATTATTAAATAAAAAAATCACTGTTCGCTGTTATTATTGTTCGTTTTATTGATTGTTTTGGATTTAAAAAAACTTCTAATTCTATATTACTTCCGGTTGATTGTCTGCCTCTGTTTTCAAAATTGAAAACAAATAAATTCTGATTCACAGCTGAACTAAAGAAGTTTACATATCGTATACCAAAACTCACGTAATTTGTAATAAAGTAGTTTTTTTTTCAAGTACATTTTCTTTCCGTCACGAATACGTACATCATACAAATGTTTCTTAATTTTTAATTTTTAATTTTTAATTTTTAATTTTTAATTTTAATTTTTTAATTTTTAATTCTTAATTTTAATTTTTAATTTTTAATTTTTAATTTTGATTTTTATGTTTAATTTTTAATTTTTAATTTTTAATTTTTAATTTTTAATTTTAATTTTTTAATTTTTAATTCTTAATTTTAATTTTTAATTTTTAATTTTTATTTTTATTTTTATTCTTAATTTTTAATTTTTAATTTTTAATTTTTAATCTTTAATTTTTAATTTTAAATTTTTAATTTTTAATTCTTAATTTTTAATTCTTAATTCTTAATTTTTAATTTTTAATTTTTAATTTTTAATTTTTAATTTTTCATAGCGGGGGAATTGTCAACAAGCCCACACCCATTTTTTCCACCCAGAGTGCACTCGTTTCAGGGAGCTAGATATCTCCTACATCAGGGGCGGGCAACCTTTCCAGAGTGAGGGCCAGATGAGACTTTTGGAAGAAGATCGCGGGCCGGAGTGAAAAACGAAATCTCAGAATTACTATATTTTGTTTACATGAATAAATTGTATAAAAATTGCATTGAACACTCTACAAATCTGATATTTTTTCTCAAGAGACTTCTGTATGTGATGTTATAAAAGGCGCCGACGAAGAGCCATTTTGGAATCATAAAAAATAATGACGGGGGAAGTAGCAAGTTGATCCAGCATTCGTTTTGACACATCTCACATAGGTTCTCTGTTTTACGCCCTTTCCTCGTCTCTCGTTTTCTCTTTGCCTCTCTCTTTCTCTTTTTCTATTTTTTTTTTTATCTCAGGCCAAAGATTTGAAATTAATAGTTAAAGAAAAATGAAATATACATGCATCATCGCTTGCTGATATTTATACATTTTTATCCCACTGTAAATCTTAATGAAACCTACTTTTACGTCTATGTCATCAAATTATATGAGTTTTACTGGGAGGTCCGCGGGCCAGATTGCAATAATAAAGCATAGCAGGGTGGCGGGCCGGACGCTAAGCCTTCGCGGGCCGGATGTGGCCCGCGGGCCGGAGGTTGCCCACCCTGCTCTGCAGTAAAGCGACTTTGTAACACATTCAACCTTTATGGGGTTACATTAATTTTCTTTTTTTCCATTCTCAGCTGATGGCACCATTCGTCTGGAGGGTGGAGACACTATGAATTCTGGTCGGGTCGAGGTTCTCTATAACGGTGAATGGGGAACCATTTGCGATGACGGGTGGGACATGAGAGAATCGAGTCTCGTTTGCAGGATGCTGGGATTTTCGTGAGTATCGCTAACAACGAGATTTTTTTTTTTTTTCTGTTCTAACGTAACGTATCGTTTTTCCTGCATCTATCCTGAACACTATGCTTGCTTGTCACCGTGCACGCCAAATGGTGTCATCAAAAAAGAAATATGTATATTTCCTTCACAAATAATTATTACCTTTCTAGGTAATAATTATTTGTGAAGGAATATATATATATATATATATATATATATATATATATATATATATATAATTTATTTAGATACTGTATATTGCATATTTCAGCAATGTACCGCGGTTTCATCCAAAAGGGCAGATTTAGACATCTTTAGTAAATCTCCGTGCCCAGTGGAATCATCGGCAAGCTGAAACGATATTAGCTCTCTTATATGATCGAGCACTTTATTTGATTTCTTTTCATATACAACCTGACACATATATATATATATATATATATATATATATATATATATATATATATATATATATATATATATATATATATAGGGTGATTCATAAGTCACTTAGCTATTTATTTTTGAAATTCAAAAGTTAAAAAATACGGTAATACAAGATAGAAAGTTTATTCAACAAATTCATTTATGGGAGTTTAAAAGTACAGCAAATTTTTTAAATTTCCATTTTCGTTCTGCATGCATAGCTCGATTCTTTTTTGCAAGGAATTTACGACTTTTTGTAGCATATTTGATTGATTATGGTGTTGTGCGAAGGAGGCTTTCTGTTCACATCACGTTTCCATTGCCTTTCAACAAGTGTGGGAGATTCATCAAATTTGGCCACATGAATAACAATAAAAATTCGCTCTTCAATTGTAAATGACATTTTAAATAGCTAAGTGAAGTGACTCATGAATCACCCTGTATATATGATTATTTTTATTGACACAGACATGTACACTGGCATGTCGATGTTATCGATCAACAGCTATTATAAACTGAAATTCATCAGGTAGAGTTAGAATCCGATCTTAACCGTAGATCATATTTGGAAAGAATGAAATGGAGAAAAAAGAAAAGAAATTTAAAATTTAAAAATTTGGAAAGTCACGTGGTTGGGACCGTTAAGAATCAACATCTAAAAATTAAAATAAAAAAAAATAAAAAAATAAAATAAAATAAAAAAATAAATATATATACAGGGTGGGCAAAAATAAGGGTCCTATTTTTAAAAATTCATAACTTTTTTATTTATTGATTTTTTAAATTTTTTTTTTAGAATAAGTAAAGGACCCTTTCCGAAGCAAGCATGAGCCGTATTAGCCCTAAGGAACGTACCCTCATTTAGAAAACATTATTTTTGCTGAAAAAACTCAAAACCGTGTAAAAAACAATACTTTAGTTTTTGTAAGTTTTAAGAAGTGTTTTTCGGCTAAAATTTGTTTTGTTTATTTCAAAAAATCTCGGAAGGGTCAGTCTACACACACATAAAGTTTGGTGAGTTTAACTTTTATTTTGTGGAAGTTATTCAAATTCAAGTTATTCAAATTTAAAGATAGGACCCTTATTTTGGCCCACCCTATATATATATATATATATATATATATATATATATATATATATATATATATATATATATATATATTTCTTTCTTTCTTGATAATAAGCAAGGATTCGATTGGGGCGATTTTTGTGAGTTGTTCCAGACCAGAATTGAGCGTGTTTGCAGTGCTCATAGCCTACCCCACATTAAGGCTCAACCTTTTGTTGCATCCGCTCCCCTCGTGGGGGAGTTTGTAGATAGAGGCAAACAAGCAAGACAGGATACAGAAAGAGAAAAGGGAGAAAAAAGGGGGGGAAAAGAAAGGAAAAAACAGAAAGGAAATAAATATATATTTACTTTAAAGTATATGACGTCCCAAAATAAGTTTTTATTAAGTTTGCAAAAGCCCATTCATCCTTTAGGAGGTCATCCATTCTTGTAAACATAACTATGATTATCAACCAATGTCAAAGTTAAGAAATTATATATTTAATTATAATAATAATAATAATAATAATAATAATAATAATAATAATAATAATATATATATATATATATATATATATATATATATATATATATATATATATATATATATATATATAATAATGGTAATAATCCAGGTGAAAAATATCCACAGGGTGGTAATCCAGAGAATTTTAACCGGGTTTATAAAAAGTGCTCAATATCAAAATAGAGCTTTATATATGATAATTTTATTTACACAGACATGTACAAAATCTGCGACACTGGCATGTCGATGTTATCGATCAACAGTTACTATAAACTGAGATCTCATCAGGCAGAGTTAGAATCCGATCTTAACATCATCATCATCATCATCATCATCATCATCATCATCATCATCATCATCATCATCATCATCATCATCATCATCATAATAATAATAATAATAGATACCGCTAATAATTGAGGTAAAATAATAAATGAATGATAATAAAAATTTATTTATTTGCCCTGTTTGCTTCAGATTCTAGATTTTAGATTTTTTGTTTTCTGTTTTTGTTTTTTAGATTTTTTAATTTTTTATTTTTTAATTTTTAATTTTTTAATTTTTTAACGGCCTTAATTTTTGAAATGTTAAATTTCTTTCCTTCTTCTTCTCTTTCTCTATCCCTCCACTTCATTCTCTCCAAATATGATCTGAGGTTAAGATCGGATTCTAACTCTGCCTGATGAGATCTCAGTTTATAGTAACTGTTAATCGATAACATCGACATGCCAGTGTCGCAGATTTTGTACATGTCTGTGTAAATAAAATTATCATATATATATATATATATATATATATATATATATATATATATATATATATATATAGAGAGAGAGAGAGAGAGAGAGAGAGAGAGGGAGAGAGAGAATGGTAGTTTGCTTAAAGCATTGCTGGGAATAGTAGTAGTATGTTTTTTAAAATGCTGTGGGCAATGCAAATTCCGGGCAAGACGTAAACTGGAAGAAACAAAAATAATAAATCGAATACGAAATGTGACTTACAGCAAGTGTGGTGTTAGCTGTTTGTGTGATGTCCGGATGATTATAACAATCATTTATTTAATATTTCGGGAAAAGAATCTCCCCTTTGTCAAAAATAATAAACATCAGAGGAAAACTCCGTCTGTGCAGAGAATCTGCCAAAATGGATGCCAGAAGACAGAAGACTGTCTTCTGTCTTCCGGCATCCATTTTCCTCTGGTGTTTATTATTTTTGACAAAGGGAAGTTTTTTTCCCGAAATATTAAATAAATTATTTTTATAATCATTCGGACATCACACAAACAGCTAATACCACACTTGCTGTTATATATATATATATATATATATATATATATATATATATATATATATATATATATATATATGAATTGAAAGAGGTGTAGACATCCTTCAGAAAACGTTTTTTTAATTATTATTATAGAATTTTGAAAAATACAAAAAAACGTTATCTTTTAAAATATATTTATTAAATGAATAAAATCATTTTTCATAAATATATGTCTCCGGGACTTTTACCGTAAGACGGCCTTTCTTTTTTTTTTCTTAACAAATACTGGCCCAACGGGTCACGAGTGCTCTAGTATAAATATGAATATCGGATGCTAAAACAGGCGGCTGTAAAAGGGTTATCCAGAAAAATGCAAGATACACTTCTATTTTAATAGAGTTATCTCCCCCTTTTTTTTTATTTGATTCGGCTTAGCAAGAAAACTGAAATTACACTTCTATTTTAATAGAGTTATCTCCCCTTTTTAAAAGTTTGATTCGGCTTAGCAAGAAAACTGAAATTACACTTCTATTTTAATAGAGTTATCTCCCCTTTTTAAAAATTTGATTCGGCTTAGCAAGAAAACTGAAATTACACTTCTATTTTAATAGAGTTATCTCCCCTTTTTAAAAATTTGATTCGGCTTAGCAAGAAAACTGAAATTACACTTCTATTTTAATAGAGTTATCTCCCCTTTTTAAAAGTTTGATTCGGCTTAGCAAGAAAACTGAAATTACACTTCTATTTTAATAGAGTTATCTCCCCTTTTTAAAAATTTGATTCGGCTTAGCAAGAAAACTGAAATTACACTTCTATTTTAATAGAGTTATCTCCCCTTTTTAAAAATTTGATTCGGCTTAGCAAGAAAACTGAAATTACACTTCTATTTTAATAGAGTTATCTCCCCTTTTTAAAAATTTGATTCGGCTTAGCAAGAAAACTGAAATTACACTTCTATTTTAATAGAGTTATCTCCCCTTTTTAAAAATTTGATTCGGCTTAGCAAGAAAACTGAAATTACACTTCTATTTTAATAGAGTTATCTCCCCTTTTTAAAAATTTGATTCGGCTTAGCAAGAAAACTGAAATTACACTTCTATTTTAATAGAGTTATCTCCCCTTTTTAAAAGTTTGATTCGGCTTAGCAAGAAAACTGAAATTACACTTCTATTTTAATAGAGTTATCTCCCCTTTTTAAAAATTTGATTCGGCTTAGCAAGAAAACTGAAATTACACTTCTATTTTAATAGAGTTATCTCCCCTTTTTAAAAGTTTGATTCGGCTTAGCAAGAAAACTGAAATTACACTTCTATTTTAATAGAGTTATCTCCCCTTTTTAAAAGTTTGATTCGGCTTAGCAAGAAAACTGAAATTACACTTCTATTTTAATAGAGTTATCTCCCCTTTTTAAAAGTTTGATTCGGCTTAGCAAGAAAACTGAAATTACACTTCTATTTTAATAGAGTTATCTCCCCTTTTTAAAAATTTGATTCGGCTTAGCAAGAAAACTGAAATTACACTTCTATTTTAATAGAGTTATCTCCCCTTTTTAAAAGTTTGATTCGGCTTAGCAAGAAAACTGAAATTACACTTCTATTTTAATAGAGTTATCTCCCCTTTTTAAAAATTTGATTCGGCTTAGCCAGAAAACTAACACACTTCCACTTTCATAGAGTTATCTCCCTTTTTAAAAATTTGATTCGGCTTAGCCATAAAACTGACACACTTCTACTTTCATAGAGTTATCTCCCTTTTTATATTTGATTCGGCTTAGCCATAAAACTGACACACTTCTATGTTAATAGAGTTATCTCCCCTTTTTTTTATGCAAGTTAACCAGAAACCGAAGATGTTTTTCTACTTTCATAGAGTTGTCTTCCCCTTTTTTAAAATTTGATTCGGTTTCGCCATAAAATTGACGCACTTCTAATTTAATAGATTTGTCTCCCCTTTTTTTAATGTGATGCAGTGACGGACGACCCGTGCCGTCTGCACGCTACGGAGAAGGAACAAACCGAATCTGGTTGGATGATGTCGACTGTGACGGAACGGAAGATTCGATTTTCAACTGCTCCAGCAATGGTTGGGGCGAGAACGATTGTGGACATTACGAGGATGCTGGCGTCATTTGTTCATGTAAGTCGACGCGAGATTTGATCATTTTTTGTTTGTTTCTTTTTTTATATAATTAATAAGGTATGGTTAGGGTTAGGGTTAGGTAGGGTTAGGGTAAGGTAGACCCTCCGTAAAAAAAAAGAATTATGCTTCACCAGTGTTCACCCTAATCTTTATTTATATAAAGTTACGTATGTTTGTATGTTTATATAGTTGTATGTACAGGATTCACTTATTAACGAATCATTATAGATTTTGGAACACAGCTGCTAGGCGTAAAGGGTCGAAATGTGGGCTATATTTAGTTTAATTTAGTTTTAGGCAAAGGATGCAAAAGTGGGGTAGGAAGCCCTTCGTGAAAATTGAGATTATATCTGATTTTTAAAAAATTTTGACAGTAAGTCTTTGACGTCAATTAATAAAATATTCCTAAAATTTCAGTTTCTTTGGAGTATTTAAACACGTTTTTAGGGGCAAAATATGGGAACAACTTCTTATTTGAAAATTCAAATATTTCAGATTTACATTAAATTTGATCCATAGTCATTAGATATCAATTAAGTAAGCTTCCTTTGAATTTCAATTTCTTTATTAGACCTGTTTGAAAATTCAAATATTTCAGATTTACATTAAATTTGATCCATAGTCATTGGATATCAATTAAGTAAGCTTCCTTTGAATTTCAATTTCTTTATTAGACCTGTTTGAAAATTCAAATATTTCAGATTTACATTAAATTTGATCCATAGTCATTAGATATCAATTAAGTAAGCTTCCTTTGAATTTCAATTTCTTTATTAGACCTGTTTGAAAATCCAAATATTTCAGATTTACATTAAATTTGATCCATAGTCATTAGAAATCAATTAAGTAAGCTTCCTTTGAATTTCAATTTCTTTATTAGACCTGTTAAGCCTTAAATTTTGGACATTTTCTTTGATTAAAATCACGTAATGGATTTTGATCAAAATTGGAATAAAGGTTCTAGATATAAGGTTTAGTAACATTATATCTTGATTCATGTCTTTGTAAAAGGGCATAAAGAAATTTCAGTTTCTTTGGAAAAAAGCGGCTTAATATGGCACAACTTCCTATTTGAAAATTCAAATATTTCAGATTTACATTAAATTTGATTCATAGTAATTTCTTCATAAGACCTGTTACGCCTTAAATTTTGGACATTTTCTAAAATCAAAACCACGTAATGGATTTTGATCAAAATTGGAATAAAGATTCTAGATGTAAGGTTTAGTAACATTATACCTTGCTTTTTGTCTTCGTAAAGGGGCATAAAAGAAACCGTTTTGTTCGCGGAACTAATTTTCCCCGTTGTGGGACGGGTATTCGTGTTGTTCTATACAATGTTGTTTTGGTTGTGTGTTATAGAAATTTATTCCGTTAGAGCATTCAAATCAGTTTTAATAAGGATTACATTTTTCACAGAATCTAAAGACACCATTGAAATTTTCTTTCGATTCCATCTGGGGTCACTAGGGGCAATTATCGGTTAGGACCATAAAATAAATAACTAAAATATATTAGAATGTAAAGAAAGTTCATTTTTTAAAATAGATTTTCTTCGTTTCATAAAACAAAAATCAAATTAATCAAAGAATATCTCGGTGAAGATTGTATTAAAAAAAACAAACAGGGCTTAAACATTTAAATAATTATTTTATTTTTTATTTATATAATTATTTTATTTTTTTATTAAATTATTATTTTATTTTTATTTAAATAATTATTTTATTTTTTATTTAAATAATTATTTTATTTTTTATTTAAATTATTATTTTATTTTTTATTTAAATTATTATTTTATTTTTTATTTAAATAATTATTTTATTTTTTATTTAAATAATTATTTTATTTTTTGTTTAAATAATTATTTTATTTTTTATTTAAATTATTATTTTATTTTTTATTTCAATAATTATTTTATTTTTTATTGCAATAATTATTTTATTTTTTATTTAAATAATTATTTTATTTTTCATTTAAATAATTATTTTACTTTTTGTTTAAATAATTATTTCATTTTTTATTTAAATTATTATTTTATTTTTTATTCAAATGATTATTTTATTTTTTATTTAAATAATTATTTTATGTTTTATTTAAATTATTATTTTATTTTTTATTTAAATAATTATTTTATTTTTTATTTAAATAATTATTTTATTTTTCATTTAAATAATCATTTTTTATGTAAATTATTATTTTATTTTTTATTTAAATTATTATTTTATTCGCATTTTTAAGATTTAAATTAAGTAAAGAAAAAAGAATTTGTTTCGATTCGTTGAAGCCATTTGCCATTTTAAAGCTGTCTTTAAGAAATGCAGCATCAACAAATATTTTTAAGAACATCACCATGCTGACAGTTTTTTTTTATTACTTGACCTCATATCGGAAATGTTATTTTTTTTTACTTTTCTTTCAACGTAAAAAATTGTACGCAGACAATATTTGAATTTTAATACAGCTTCTTATTCCAGTAGCTTCTTTCCAAGAACTGCAGGCTTGTGGAACTCTCTTTCTGCTGACTGTTTTCCTCCTACCTATAGCCTTGGTCTCTTCAAGACTAAGGCCAATAGGCATCTCCTGTCTTCGCGATAAGCATATTTCGTTCTTGTTAGCTCCTTACATCAAGTGGCTTCCTACCTTGTCTGGAGTGATTTCGATAAAAAAAAATTTGTTTCGCAGCGTCTATTTGGGACAAAACAATCACACGGAAAAAACAATGATGATCTACGTCTTTTATTTCTCTTGAGCTTAGGAACCATTTCCGTTGATTGGGGCAGAAAGGAAAGTTCTTTGCATTTGTGGTAAGCAGATGAGTTCTTGCTGTGAGTGTCTTACAAGGATGAATTGTATATAATTGTTGAAATCGATTCTCTTCTGATTCCAGATGACCCTGACCATACGGTGTCGGTTAACATCACCCTGGAGCCAATTGTTTACGACGTCGAAGGTAAAGGCAATATTTAACCTATCTATCTATCTATCTATCTATCTATATATATATATATATATATATATATATAGAGAGAGAGAGAGAGAGAGAGAGGGGGGGAGAGAGTTGTTTGTTTCTATCTATCTATCTATCTATCTATTGTTGATGGTAGTTGGCGATATCACTTTCCACAGTGCTCAACCCAAGAAGGGGGACTTATATATATATATATATATATATATATGATAGTTTTATTTACACAGACATGTACAAAATCTGCGACACTGGCATGTCGATGTTATCGATCAACAGTTACTATAAACTGAGATCTCATCAGGCAGAGTTAGAATCCGATCTTAACCTCAGATCATATTTGGAGAGAATGAAGTGGAGGGGTAGAGACAGAGAAGAAGAAGGAAAGAAATTTAACATGATGAGATCTCAGTTTATAGTAACTGTTGATCGATAACATCGACATGCCAGTGTCGCAGATTTTGTACATGTCTGTGTAAATAAAATTATCATATATAAAGCTCTATTTTGATATTGAGCACTTTTTATAAACCCGGTTAAAATTCTCTGGATTACCACCCTGTGGATATTTTTCACCTGGATTATTACCATTATTATATATATATATATATATATATATATATATATCGTACATGTATTGTATTAGTTTCTGTTTCCGTAGAAACTCAAGTGTTTATAAAAAGTGCTCAATACCAAGTAGAGCTGTTTATAAGTATAAATTTTTATTTATACAAAAATTATTGGTTACATATGTGCATACATGTTTCGGTTGCACTTTTGGGAAAAGTGCAACCGAAACATGTATGCACATATGTAACCAATAATTTTTGTATAAATAAAAATTTATACTTATATATATATATATATATATATATGTATATATAGAAAAATGTGATTTTTGATTTTAACTTAGGGCTTCTTTTCTCAGAACTACTTCAATTTTCCATTGCTAATGTCATTCGCTTACGACTCATTTCTTGGCCGAGGAAGCATTGTTTTTAAATGGCCAGCTTTCTTCATTTTAATTCCGTTTAAGTGCGCTCCATCTACGACTTGAACTCAATTTTCACCATTGGATTTACTTCATTTTGAACGCCTTTCTGTAATGCCCCCACAAAACTTTTTCTTTTCCATCGACACTTTCTTCCATTGGACACCTTATCGGCGGACAATTACCACCTGGACAAACCCAATATCTTTTTACACAAACTTTTTTCACCCATCATTTTTCTTAATATTTTTTCAAATGTTGAATTTGGCTTTTCCACTGCCAACTTATCTATCTGTATAATTCCTCTGATGATAAGATCTCGATCTTTGAAAAGCCTTGGCTTAAGGAAAGAATAATAAACATAATCTTATTACAGAATATACCTTGCATTGAACAATCGAAGTTTGAAACAAATTTGGACATTCGTGCATGTTTATCACTCTTCGTCCATCTCTCTCTCTCTATATATATATAGTAAGCAATGAAAATATATATGGCAATCAAGCTACACAGAGGCTCCCGTGTTTCATCCCCGGGGGAATCGTCAGGCTAAATTATATATTTATATATTTTCATTGCTTACTACCTAGCTCTACTTACGTATCGAGCACTGTTGAAGTAAATACTGAAAACTGACACATAAAAAATTATATCTCCTTATAATATTTTATGTAGATACATTAAGTACTAATATATATATATATATATATATATATATATATATATATATATATATATATATATATATATAAAAATATTTAAAATGGTTTACATAAATACATTTATGTTTCCGTACTCAATGTACTTCATCAGGAGCAAAAGGATTTTTTGGGGACGAATTACTTTTATTACAAACTTTTGGTCTCAATGAGGTACAAGTAGTATTGCATTTATGTAGGCCATTTTAAATGTTTATATAATGAATATTTATAACGCTCTACCTTGTATTGAGCACTTTTGGAAAAATATTGGTTTTAAGTTCATTTTAACAATACATTTGAACTTGTTTAATTAAATATATACATTCTTGGTGTTATTAAAGCGTCCGTCCGATATGATTTGAACGCTTTAGAAACATCTCCTTATATATAGACCTTTGATAGCACGTGGCCGCCAGAAATGTATTTAAATGTATTTAAATGTATTTAAATGTATTTAAAATTTGTATTCATGTGGACGTGATATATTTGTGTGTGTGTGCGTGCGTGGGAGGGTTGTTAAGTATTTGTGTATAGACACACACACTGGAAGGAAGGTAATGTTTAATATGAACGAAAAAAAAATACATGCCCTGCAGTAATAAACCCATTCCCTTCCACGAAAAAGATGGTGATGCCTGGAAGGATATCTCCCTGTTACCTTAGTGGCTGTGATGAATTCTAAAAGCACTGAGTTTCTTTCTATCCTAACACTAACCCTAAGCCCGGGTGGCAACACAAAAAAAGAAAAGAAGAAAAAAGAATGACGGTAACAGTGTGTGCGCAGGGGGGGGGGGGGGTAACAGAACAGTTAAAAGACAATTGATAGTATAGGGGGTCGATAAATGTCAATTTCGCCCGAGGGTGTCCCAATCGATCCCGTTGGCACTCCTTTTTTTTTTTTTGTTAACTGTGGAATTTCATCGGGTCACAATATCAAACAAGCCGCGCATGCGTGGTCCCCCTCTATATGTGACTCGATGTGGCGAGTGTAAAATGCAACAATAAATTTGGCCAATTTGGAGCATTTATGACCTCCCTTTGACCCCCTGGGGCGCGAACCAGAATTTTTCTGAGGTCAAGGATGCTCATCTTATATCTAGAACAATTGCCTCTACATTTTGGCCAAGTTTCAGAAAAATTGAATGGATGGATCAAACGTTATGGGAGGAAAGGGTAATTTTTTGCCATTTTGGGGGCTTTTGACCCCCTGGGGGCGCGAACCAGATTTTCCCAAGGTCAGCGATACTTATTTTCTATTAGGAACAATTTCCTCCACATTTTGGCTAAGTTTCAGAGAAATTGAATGGATGGATGAAAAGTTATGGGGCAAAAAATGTCATTTTTTGCTATTTCGGGGCCTTTTGACCCCCTGGGGGGCTAACCAGATTTTTTTTTCAAACATCGGAGAATGTCACTTTCTAACCTGACCAAAGTTACAATTTCATGCAAAATTTCAGAGAAATTCAATGGATGGTTGCGGAGAAAAATACGGACGGACGGAAGGAAGGACGGACGGAAATGCCTCAAAACATAGGTTCCCCGATTTTATAAATAACAACATCAGAATCTTTTTAATGTTTTCTTATAATGTTTCTTATTTCTTTTTTTTAGTTATTGGGCGTGTCAGGCTTGTCGACGGGAGCAATCCATCGGTGGGGAGGGTCGAGGTGGAGTACAATGGAATCTGGGGAACTGTTTGCGACGATGACTGGGACTGGAGAGATGCAGCAGTTGTGTGCCGACAACTTGGATACGGGTAAGAAAGGAAATAATCATG
>OY744551.1:57251332-57281332 GCA_963556195.1 Sepiola atlantica | reverse complement strand
ATTACTAATGGAGATTTGGTATCTGTTTGTCTGAAGTCGAAACTATACTATTACTTCTATTACTAATGGAGATTAGGTATCTGTGTGTCTGAAGTCGAAACTATACTATTACTTCTATTACTAATGGAGATTTGGTATCTGGGTGTCTGAAGTCAAAACTATACTATTACTTCTATCACTAATGGAGATTTGGTATCTGTGTGTCTGAAGTCGAAACTATACTATTACTTCTATTACTAATGCAGATTTGGTATCTGTTTGAAGTCGAAACTATACTATTACTTCTATTACTAATGGAGATTTGGTATCTGTTTGAAGTCGAAACTATACTATTATTTCTATTACTAATGGAGATTTGGTATCTGTGTGTCTGAAGTCGAAACTATACTATTACTTCTATTACTAATGGAGATTTGGTATCTGTGTGTCTGAAGTCGAAACTATACTATTACTTCTATTACTAATGGAGATTTGGTATCTGTTTGAAGTCGAAACTATACTATTACTTCTATTACTAATGGAGATTTGGTATCTGTTTGAAGTCGAAAATATACTAATACTTCTATTACTAATGGAGATTTGGTATCTGTCTGTCTAAAGCCGCAACTATACTATTACTTCTATTACTAATGGAGATTTGGTATCTGTTTGAAGTCGAAACTATACTATTACTTCTATTACTAATGGAGATTTGGTATCTGTGTGTCTGAAGTCGAAACTATACTATTACTTCTATTACTAATGGAGATTTGGTATCTGTTTGAAGTCGAAACTATACTATTACTTCTATTAGTAATGGAGATTTGGTATCTGTTTGAAGTCGAAACTATACTATTACTTCTATTACTAATGGAGATTTGGTATCTGTGTGTCTGAAGTCGAAACTATACTATTACTTCTATTACTAATGGAGATTTGGTATCTGTTTGAAGTCGAAACTATACTATTACTTCTATTACTAATGGAGATTTGGTATCTGTCTGAAGTCGAAACTATACTATTACTTCTATTACTAATGGAGATTTGGTATCTGTGTGTCTGAAGTCGAAACTATACAATTACTTCTATTACTAATGGAGATTTGGTATCTGTTTGAAGTCGAAACTATACTATTACTTCTATTACTAATGGAGATTTGGTATCTGTGTGTCTGAAGTCGAAACTATACTATTACTTCTATTACTAATGGAGATTTGGTATCTGTGTGTCTGAAGTCGAAACTATACTATTACTTCTATTACTAATGGAGATTTGGTATCTGTTTGAAGTCGAAACTATACTATTACTTCTATTACTAATGGAGATTTGGTATCTGTGTGTCTGAAGTCGAAACTATACTATTACTTCTATTACTAATGGAGATTTGGTATCTGTTTGAAGTCGAAACTATACTATTACTTCTATTACTAATGGAGATTTGGTATCTGTGTGTCTGAAGTCGAAACTATACTATTACTACTATTACTAATGGAGATTTGGTATCTGTTTGAAGTCGAAACTATACTATTACTTCTATTACTAATGGAGATTTGGTATCTGTGTGTCTGAAGTCGAAACTATACTATTACTTCTATTACTAATGGAGATTTGGTATCTGTTTGAAGTCGAAACTATACTATTACTTCTATTAGTAATGGAGATTTGGTATCTGTTTGAAGTCGAAACTATACTATTACTTCTATTACTAATGGAGATTTGGTATCTGTTTGAAGTCGAAACTATACTATTACTTCTATTACTAATGGAGATTTGGTATCTGTTTGAAGTCGAAACTATACTATTACTTCTATTACTAATGGGGATTTGGTATCTGTGTGTCTGAAGTCGAAACTATACTATTGAACTTTTATCACTAATGGAGATTTGGTATCTGTGTGTCTGAAGTCGAAACTATACTATTACTTCTATTACTAATGGAGATTTGGTATCTGTTTGAAGTCGAAACTATACAATTACTTCTATTACTAATGGAGATTTGGTATCTGTGTGTCTGAAGTCCAAACTATACTATTGAACTTTTATCACTAATGGAGATTTGGTATCTGTTTGAAGTCGAAACTATACTATTACTTTTATTACTAATTATACTATCTGTTCTGTGGTCATGAGACCATCCTCCCAGGCATTACCTCGTCCTTTAGGAGGGGAAGGGCTAGTGTAATATCTGTTCTATTATCATGAGACCATTATCTCGAACATTAATTCCTCCATTGTCCGTTGACTTACGTCATAACCTAAATCTTTAGACAATTTTTAAAATTAATTTTATATTTGTTTTAATTGTCCATTGTCCGTTGACTTACGTCATGACCCAAATCTTTAGACAATTTTTAAAATTAATTTCATATTTGTTTTAATTGTCCATTGCCCGTTGACTTACGTCATAACCCAAATCTTTAGACAATTTTTTAAATTAATTTCATATTTGTTTTAATTGTCCATTGCCCGGTGGTAATTTCTGATTTGTCATTGTTAATATACACGAGACACCATAAAGAAGAAAAAACACATACAATTTGCTTTTGTTTATAAAAAAGTTTCCTTCTTATTTATTTATGTGGACACACAGACAGTGGATTCGCTTGCATAATTTTCTTTTAAATAAATGTTGCTCAACGACTGATTATTAAGTTTTCCCTTTTGACAGTCACGGAGAGGCATACCAGTTCGCACGATTTGGAGAAGGCAGTGGTCAAATCTGGATGGACAACGTCCACTGTATTGGAACAGAAGCTTCCGTATTCAGGTGTATTCACAACGGATGGGGAACAACTGATTGCGGTCACTACGAAGATGCTAGCGTAGTCTGTTCAGGTGAGTGTTGATTTACTCCTCTCCAGGAGTTAGGCACAAGGCCAGTTTTTATCTTACTCCCACAAGTAAGATGTGACCCAAGGTCGGGTCGGGAAAGTGGGGTTTAAAAATTGCCTGGGCAGCCCCGTCGGCATTCCCCGGTAGGGGCGCCTCAGGCAGTAAGCAATAAACTTACTCCTCTCCAAAGAGGGGAGGCGAAGCCTGGGAAGGTGGACCTCCTAGAACTGCACAGGACAGACCCATAGACCGGCGTAAATCAAGCCGCGAAGGCCAAGACAATACCAGTTTATGGGGTGTAGTATTCATCGGAACAGATACTACACTTTGATCTCAGGTGAGTATGTTGGAAGAAATGGATTTATATGAGCACCAGCTGAGTTCTAATTTACTTACCTCCCCATGAGGGCAGAGTTAGGCACAAAGTCGGTTTTAATGTGGCGGAAAAATTCAGCTCCCCAAAAAGGGGCACTCTGGATTGGAACAAAAATTTAAAAAATTGCTTCAGTCTAGGAGGACTTCTTCTTCACTGACCGATGGCAGAAAAGAGTAAGTTCAGCAGGAGAACAGATACTACACTTTGCTTTTAGCCCCGAATCCAAGCACTAGCTGAGTTATACGATTTATAATACAGAAAAGGGTGTTAAATTATCTCTCCGTAAGAGATGAAAACTTTCTCGACCTATTTTCAAAATTACATTAGTTTTAATTGTCCATTGTCCGTTGACTCACATCATAATCCAAATCCTAACATCCCCAAAGCAATACAGAAGTAGAGAGATTTCACAAAACCTTGGCCGACATGTTAAGTTGGCAGAAGGTAATAAAGAAAATTGGGATTTGTATCTGACCCAAGCTTTACGGATTCCAAACAACGTGTGTGATACGAGGTGAGTCTGAAAAGTATCAGGACTGGGTAAACAAAGAATACTACAAAGTGAAAAATGAGACTCGTACAGGATTAAGACTTAGAAGAGCCTTACATAGGCGTCGTCAATATCAGAGAAAGCCAGAAGTGCACAAATAACTCATCTTTCAAACTTTGCAACAAGTTTTTGTTCACGTTTTTACTAGAAATGTAACCATATCTACTTGCTGCATCGAAATTCGCTTGCGAGCGAAATATAATGAATGTTTTTATATAATTTTAATATTGGAAATTTATTTCCGACAATGTGCTTTTTTTTCGGGGGGAGAGGGTTCCGCTAATTAGTCGAGTGGTCCATGTTAGGCAGTTCCTCTTCTAAGGAACAGGTTCAAATCCTTTTCTTTTATATTTTGGAATTCTTTGTTTATATCCAGCCTCACGGACAAAATAAATCGTTAGTTTAGTAATATTACTCGCACAAACAATAACATCAACAAAAATGCTTAATACATAACATACTGTCGGAAATAAATACCAAAGTTCTGTATGTATATATATATATATATATATATATATATATATATATATATATATATATATATATATATATATATATTTTTTTCCTCTTCTCTTCTTAAGTGACCTCAACTATTGCAACGCCACATTGTGTATTGTCGGCAGTTGAAACCCTTATTCCAGACATTTAATTTCCCTGATGATCTGCCAAGCAAGTAACTGCTTGGTAGTGAAACACGTGTAGGAAAACATTTAATTTGAATAAATAAAATTTGTAAGAAAAAATATCTTTAATGGTTATCATTGGTGTCCTGAAAGGAATGCTTTGGTAAGCCTTCATAAAATCACATATAAATGCTCTGTACTCTGTAATCGAGTATCATCGAGCTTGTTTTTATTGGAACAACCCCGGTCTTCACTGAATGATCTATTTTATAAGTGAAAAATCTAAATCTATATATATATATATATATATATAATTTCATAATTATTTTTGGAGGTACAGAATTTCATTACTGCGAGTATGAAAGGGAGGCATATTTTTCCGTTCATGATTAAAAAGTAGGGGGAAAAAGCCAGTCGACCGGTTTTGTGCTCACTCTACAGAGCTAAATCGAAGGATTTGAAAAGGGGGAAAAACTATATATTCAAAATGAAAAAGCATTATGTTATATATACAATGGGAGATGTGTCTTAGAAACTGATTCGCTGTTTACAGTATGTTAGGCTCTAAATACCAGAAGCCATTTCCATCGAGATGATGGAGAGCTTTATGGTGTGTGACCATGTACAAGCGTCTTCTTCGATAATTGAGCTTGTGGAACAGAAGAAAATAACACCTAGCAATGCCAGATGACTATGGAGGTTTTTCTCGGACAGGAACTGCCTGGTGCCCAATGTGTTGTGAGGAGCAGGTGCATTGTCATAGTGAAAACAAAAGGTGTAGACAAAAGCATTTAAGAAAAGACAATGGTTGCAGAAAGCTAAGAATGCATTATAGTTATGTTACATGAACGCTTGTCTCTTGAATCGTATATTGAATCGTATATTGAATCGTATATAACGCATTCTACATGTCATCTCGTCTCTGCTCTTGATTAATTCACAGGAACACACAGGACTTATTTCTGGTGGAGGATTTATTAGTATGAAGAACACATTAATAAGACAATTAAAGATATCAGAGAGAGAGAGAGAGAGAGAGAGAGAGAAAGAGAGAGCGAGAGAGAGAGACATATATTACTGGGTTCAGAGAGAGAGAGAGAGAAAGGGATACAGAGAGAGAGAGGGGTGAGAGAGTGAGAGAGAGAGAGAGAGACATATATTACTGGGTTCAGAGAGAGAGAGAAGGAGATACAGAGAGAGAGAGAGGGAGAGAGAAAGAGATAGGGGTGAGAGAGAGAGAGAGCGAGCGAGAGAGAGAGAGAGACATATATTACTGGGTTCAGAGAGAGAGAGAGAAAGAGATACAGAGAGAGAGAGAGGGAGAGAGAAAGAGATAGAGGTGAGAGAGAGAGAGAGAGAGACATATATTACTGGGTTCAGAGAGAGAGAGAGAAAGAGATACAGAGAGAGAGAGGGAGAGAGAAAGAGATAGGGGTGAGAGAGTGAGAGAGAGAGAGAGAGAGAGAGAGAGAAAGACAGGCATTAATCGCACTTATGCTAGGCTATCAGATTGTTCATTCACTCCTACCTCCATCGGGGTTTTTGGACGAAAACTGATTTCTGAGTCTACTCGCCTCGAAATCTGCCAGGAACGAGACCGCAATGCCCTTGTAGGGAAATGACATCTGATTCTCAACTTCCGTTTATTCACTGACGTTACATTTTGACCCCACAACTGTCAATCATTCCTGGTTTGACCGTTATTCTCTCTATTCTCGAACTATTTATCTACTACTACTACTACTACTACTACTACTACTACTACTACTACTACGACTACTGTTCAAATCTTCTTGTGATGTTTTCATTTCTATCTATCAAATTCTCGTTCCATTCCAGATCCAATTCCAACAACGACATTAGTGAATGTTTCAACACCGGAAACGGAAGTACCATTGCAGACACCACAACCCGGAAGTAAGTAAAGTTATTCTTGACGATATTTCTGCGATGAGGTAATATTTGCTTGCTCCGTTTTCACTGCAGCAGAGTTAGACATGGCGTCAGTTTACAGGGGGGAGTCCAGCTCCCACAAATAGGGGACACTCTAGATGGGTGAAAAACTTGCTGTAATCAAACCTGAAGCAATGACTATTTTCTTTCGGAGGACTGATATTATATTGAGGTGATTTCGTTGAATGTAAGTCAATCAAGCCCCTGTGCATAGTAATATTCTTTACCGAACTACTTACACCAGACAGTAAAGTCGCCCAAGCAGAAAGTCCTATGTTGTCAACCAAACAGAAAGCATCTCCACACCCTACTTTGGCATCAGGCAAAGTTAGGAAACTACTATATAATGTCGTTATGCTTGTTGTGAAGTGGATTGTGTAAGGCATAAATATGAAGAAATAAATGGATGAAAACGATTGTATGTTGATCAACAATGATAAATAATACTTGATGCTATAAACAAGAGTCGCCAATCTAATAGGTCCCTCACTGTCAACCAAGCTCTAGTCCCTGTCCCATCGCCGCAACATCCTTGTTTTACAAATACTTCAATGGATTATGCTCCGATGAATTGGCTACTCTGGTGCCCCCTGACGTAAATTAGCTAGACCAACTCGACAATCAACTAAATCCCATCCATTCACTGTGGAGGTCCCCAGATGCCGGAGAGCCTTCTACTCAAATAGCTTCTTTCCTCGTGCTGCTGGCCTCTGGAACTCCCTCCCTGACCCCTGTTTCCCCGACAGTACTGACATGCAGAAATTTAAAACTAATGTAAACAGACATCTCGCTGCGCAAATCTCAATTTAGGTTGACCCCCCCAACCTTCTCACCTTTTCTTTTTTCTCAGTAGCCCTTTATGTCTACAGTGGTGGCCTGCCTTGTTTGGGGTGAACTATGTTAAAAAAATAAAAAATAAAAATAAAAAAAAACCTTTGAGTATTTGCATCAGACTTATAGCGGTTGAAGCGGCAGAATGCTTTCTGCATATGTGCAATAGCAGATGTACAGCTTGAAGTGCACCATTGTTGAGAATGAGGCTTGCTATAGAATTTCCGTACAGGGGCATGTGCTTCAATGGCTATCTTGACCCATTGAGTTGCCTCATTTGCACACTGTTCAGCAGGGAGAGAAACGATTTTATGTTATGATGTGATGAGCTTTCCCAAAGTGGGCTATGAGTGTCGTCAAGAATAGATCCAGAAGTGAGGCTTGCTGATCCTCACGATATGTGATAGTCCGTAAAAATCGAATATGCATTAGTAAAAATAAAAATAACAAATTAAAAATAATAACCCTAACTCTAACCCTAACACTGTCCGCCATGTCGGTTCTCGAAATTGTCTTTGAATATTCATTAAAAAAAATGTTCAGTTGATTTTCAGATCCGCCTTGTGAATGGTGAGAATGCCATGTCAGGTCGAGTGGAGATTTACTATAATGGAGAGTGGGGCACCGTCTGCGACGATGGGTTCGACAACAGGGAAGCGACAGTTGTCTGCAGGAACATGGGATACATGTAAGTACTTGTTAAATTTTAACAAAAGAACGAAATCTCTTCTACTGCAGCCTTTTGCCAAACTTTCTATTATAACTGTGAATAAAGCTGGTGGTTATTGGTTAGAGTTAGGGTTAGGGTTAGGCTGTAAAGAGAACACTGGAAAAGGGTTTGAGTGAAGAAAAGCTTTGATCACATGAAGTATCTCTGCTGAGCGACAGAGAGAGAGAGAGACAAAGAGAAAGAGATAGGGAGACAGAGAGAGCGGGCCTGGGCCACGCTCTATTTTGTTAACATCGTGGAGTTTATAGGGACGTCGGATTTTTTGACGTGACTGTCTAGTTGAGTATTCTGTCTGGAAAGAGGCAGAATTCCCTTTCTCCGGAAACCACAAGATTTTGTCACTTCCGTTCACTCGCTAAGGTCAATCCCTTGAACCCTAATCCATCAAGCATTCTCTCCACCAAAACTTGCGACTTTTGTTACATAAGATCGTATGGATATAACGAAGATAACAAGTAATAAAGAAATGCTCTGCTGAGCTAGCCCCTGTCCTCCCCAACCACTATAACAAATGTCTTGTTTAACCGTGCTTCCCTGATAGCTGGAAAATTGCCTCAAGAACTCGGGTGAAAGAATGGGTGCCCTCCCCCCCGTTTAGAAGCATTGTTTTGATGCAGAAATTCCATAGGAAGCCTGACTGTCCCTAATGGTTCAGTTCAGCTGTAATTGCGCATAGGCAGCAAGCATTTAGCCGTTTCAGCTGCCATAAGTCAGCTACAAATAGGCAAAAATTTACTATTGTAGGAGTGTAATAGCCACAGCTAAGAGTAGGTATACTGAGATGACTAGAAAACCCATCGAGATACTCTGGAAAATCAATGGGCAATCAATAGTTCCCACACTATTCAACCGCAATGGTGTCGTTTGCACGGCAACCTATAAGGCTGAACAGCTTGCCTAGTGGTTCGCTTTAAACTCCACCTTGGACTCCATAAACCACTCCCTTCCTACAGTCCCACTACAGACAGAAACCACACTTGAAGATCTTCCTATGTCCTGGATATCATGGGGTGGGATGGGGGAGGGAAGCTTTAAAATCGTAAACTGCTTCGCCCATTTCCGGGACTGACTCGGGATTTTTTTTTTTTTTTTCGTCAAAGTGGATACCCGTTTCATTCCAAGTATCAAAAACAGTTAATTTATACATCTATTTATCTATTCATTTATTTTTAAAAAAATATATATAGATATGGTCGGGCCTTCAAGCTGGCGCGCTATGGAGCAGGAACCGGCACAATTTGGCTGGATGATCTCCGGTGTACGGGTAACGAAACTAATTTGGCTGCTTGTCGACATTCAGGTTGGGGTCATTCGAATTGCGGACATCATGAGGACGCCAGTGTCATCTGTTCGTATGGTAAGTCATATGTTTTATCGCGTAAAGCCCCTAAAACCTGGTCAACAGTCTGTCACATTAATTAGTGAATAGTGTAGATAAAAGTCATCATCATCATTATCATCATCATCGTCGTCATCACCATCATTGTCAACATCATCATCATCATCATCGTCGTCGTTGTCGTCATCATCATCATTGTCGTCGTCATCATCATCATCATCATCATCATCATCATCATCATCATCATCATCATCATCATCATCATCATCGTAATTGTTGTCATCATCATCGTCATCGTTATCAACATCATCGTCATTGTCGTCATCATTATCATCATCATCATCATCATTGTTGTCGTTGTCGTCATCGTCATGGTCATTGTCATCATCATCATCGTCGTCATCATCATCATCGTCGTCATCGTTGTCGTGATCATCATCATTGTCATTGTCGTCGTCATTGTCGTCATCATCATCGTCGTCGTCGTTGTCGTCATCAACATCGTCGTCGTCATCATCATCGTCGTCGTTGTCGTAATCAACATCGTCGTCGTTGTCGTCATCATCATCGTCGTCGTTGTCGTCATCATCATCGTCGTCGTCATCATCATCATTGTCGTCGTCATCATCATCATCGTAATTGTTGTCATCATCATCATCATCATCATTATCATCATTGTCGTTGTCGTCATAATCATTGTCGTCGTCATCATCATCATCATCGTCATCTTCGTCATCATCATCATCATTGTAATCATCGCTACCATCATCATCATCATCATCATCATCATCGGCTCAACATCTGTTTTACAGTTGGACGGCTTTCTGAAAGTGACTTCCAAAGTAACCTATCTCTGACCAGGTCTTTATTTATCCCTCTTTCTCTCATGATTTTCTTGGTCTTCCCCTGCTACAACATCCACTAACCCTCAGAACTCTCATCCATTCTTTCAATGTGTGACCAAACCATCGAAGTCTCCTGTTCTGCACACATCTCCCTATATTGTCCATATTTAATCTTCCACTGAGCTCATCAGATTGAAGTCTCTCTTTCAGACTCACATTACACATCCATCGTATCATTCTGATATCATTTGTCTCCATGCAACGCATGTCCTCAACCCCCACTGGCCACGTTTCACTTCCATGCATCATACAAGCCACAAATACATGAAATGGCTGGACAACTTAGAGCCTGCAGATTCATAATCAAAGTTTTGTCTATTTTCAGCTGCTCCAAACCGAACCTGGATCCCTCCACCAACGACGACACAACAAAGCTGTAAGAATACTTTTATCTTCTTTTAAATACATTTTAGCCTGAAGATTCCCCCAGGGGATGAAACGTGGGAGCCTCTGTGTAGCTTAATTGCCATAAATATATTTTCATAGCTCACTATCTAGCTCTACTTACGTATCGAGCACTGTTGAAGTAAATACTGAAAATTGATACATAAAAAATTATATCCCCTTATAAAATTTTATGTGGATACATGAAATAGTAATAATTATATATATATATATGTATATATATATATAAATAACTCAGACAATAAATCAAGTCTTCTGACCAAGAAGGTCGAAAGCACTAGAAAAATGGTCGAATTACGAAAATTCGGCGAGAAATTATATGGACCGTCGCCTGAAACCCGAAACATTGCTCGATGCCTCGAAACCCTTAAAAAGAAGTTATGCAAACACGAAAATTGCCTGTTTGAGTAATAACTAAATATATATGTATATGTATAAATTCTTTGCAGCAGAGTGCTCAATTAATTAAGGGAATCAGAATTAAGAGCTTAATATTTGTTTATTAATACAGAAATTTAATACAACATATGGACCAATGGTTTCGAGCACAGAATGCAAAAGCTCAGGCTCTCATCAGCATAGAAAGTAATCAGACTAATTACTTTCTATGCTGATGAGAGCCAGAGCTTTTACCTTCTGTGCTCGAAACCATTGGTCCATATGTTGTATTAAATTTCTGTATTAATAAATATATATATATGTTATGGTGCCGTACCTACATACGGAGAACTAATGGACTCGTCCACCTTATAAATACGGGAAGCACGTGACACTTGTTCTATTCTTCCCCGGCAAACCGGCAATGGCGGTTGAGAGCACCATCTCCTTGTATCTCTTTCTTTCTATTATATAATATATACCTTTGTTCATTTAAACCATGTGTTCCTGTGTCATTCATTCGGCCTTACCTAGGTCCACAACAATATATATAGTACAACATTTGTACCGTCGGTTTCAAGCAATATTATGCTCTTAATTTTTAACTTTAATTCTTAATTAATCGAGCACTCTGCTGGGATTTTTCCTACTATATTACAAAGAAGTTATATATATATATATATATATATATATATATATATATATATATATATATATATATATATATATATATATATATACAGGGTGGGCAAAAATAAGGGTCCTATTTTTAAAAATTCATAACTTTTATATTTATTGATTTTTTTAATTTTTTTTTTAGAATAAGTAAAGGACCCCTTCCGAAGCAAGCATGAGCCGTATTAGCCCTAAGGAACGTACCCTCATTTAGAAAACATTATTTTTGCTTAAAAAACTCAAAACAGTGTAAAAAACAATACTTTAGTTTTTGTAAGTTTTAAGAAGTGTTTTTCGGCTAAAATTTGTTTTGTTTATTTCAAAAAATCTCGGAAGGGTCAGTCTACACACACATAAAGTTTGGTGAGTTTAACTTTTATTTTGTGGAAGTTATTCAAATTCAAGTTATTCAAATTTAAAGATAGGACCCTTATTTTGGCCCACCCTATATATATATATATATATATATATATATATATATATATATATATATATATATATATATATATATAATTACTTTAAAATAATGGATAAAACCACACTTTTATATTCTTACAACTTATTGTTACAAATCAATCACCCGACATGACAAAAATAATATTTTTTTTTCCCCTTTGTAATTTTAGCTTTCCTATACATTGGGTGTGATTTAACGTTGTAATCGGTGTATATGTATGTGCATATATATCTATGTGTCTAAATGGGTATATGTTTGTATGCTCATATATATATATATGGACACCTTTCCCACGCCTGATCTTGTTTCTCGCCTCCATCCCTCGCCCCATCACCTCCTACACCTAACCCTAACCCTATTACACGACCCTGATATCTTTACACTCCAGTTTTTCTCATCTCAAGGCTAATTTAAAAAGTTTCAATAAACATGTCTCGTATCCCCTTCTCCCCCCTTCATAATTTAAATTAATTCGAACCGCTACCAACGTTCGTCCCCACCCATTCCACATTTATTGTAATAATATCTCTCCCACTATCAAATGATTTTATACTCCAACCGCCGTTTGCTACTGCTACCATCTATTTGTATCTCATAATTTAACTTTTTCCTAAGCAAACTCAGGTTTTGAACCGGCAACACATTTTTAAGCTGACAACCGCCACCACCGATCTATTTCAAACATATTGTACTTGTGTTTTGTTTTCTTCAGACAATCATCTTGAAGAAGTCTTGAAATAAAGACGAAACGTTGATGAATACATAAATAATATTTTTTGGTTTTCCTTTTTCAATTTCAATTACGTCGACACACTATTTTCCATTCTTTATCATATATATATATATATATATATGATACGATGTGTAACACAAATAAAGGAGTGGTTCAACCGATTCAAAAATGGCCGCACATCAGCATAGAGTGACCAGCGTTCTGGCAGGCCCAAACTGCTCGGAGTGCAACTGTTGTTGAGAGGGTGCGAAAAAAGCGATAATGCGGAACGCGACGGCGGAGATGAACACCATTCCAAAAGAAGACTTCCAGAGGTGTTTCCGGCAGTGGATGGATCGGTGGGCTACGTGTGTGCAAGCACAAGGGGCCTACTTTGAAGGGGATTAGGGTCCCAATCCCATCACGTATTTGAAATATTTTTTCTGGCCTAAGGTCAGATACGTTTTAGACAGGCCTCGTATATATATATATATATATATATATATATATATATATATATATATATATATATATATATATATTTCACTTGTATAACCCTTAAAATAAATTACATGTCTCAAGGAACCCCTAACTTATGTATCATATCTTTCTCATTTTATTTTCAGTGTAGTTCATGTGGTAAGTATCATGTGGTAAATATTATAGGGTAAATATCATAGGGTAAATACTATGTGGTAAATATCATGTGGTAAAATAGGGTAAATATCATGTGGTAAATATCATGCGGTAAATATGTGGTAAATATCATGTGGTAAATATCACGTGGTAAAATAGGGTAAATATCATGCGGTAAATATCATGTGTTAAATATCATGTGGTAAATATCATGTGGTAAATATCATGTGGTAAATAGCATGCAGTAAATATGTGGTAAATATCATGTGGTAGATATCATGTAAAATATCATATGGTAAAATAGGATAAATATCATGTGGTAAATATCATGCGGTAAATATCATGTGGTAAAATAGGGTAAATATCATGTGGTAAAATAGGGTAAATATCATGTGGTAAAATAGGGTAAATATCATGTGGTTAATATCATGTGGTAAATATCATGTGGTAAATATCATGTGGTAAATATCATGCGGTAAATATCATGTGGTAAATATCATGTAATAAATATCATGTGGTAAAATAGGGTAAATATCATGTGGTAAATAGCATGCAGTAAATATCATGTGGTAAATATCATGTAGTAAATATCATGCGGTAAATATCATGTGGTAAATAGCATGTGGCAAATATGTTGTTAATGCCATGTGGCAAATATCATGTGGCAAATATCATGTTGTTAATGCCATGTGGCAAATATCATGTGGTAAAATCATATTGTTAATGCCATGTGGTAAATATCATAGTGTATATTCTGTAATAACTGGTTTAAGGAAAAAGTAATAATTATTTGTGAAATGTTAGTAGCATACAGGTTCCGTTCGCTGAGTGGACAATGACTAGTGAAGACCGTTTCACACTGTTGACGTACAGACATCACTAAATAAAATATACTCACAATCATTCTTATATTTTTATCACATGATACGTTAGATATAATGGTGACTACATTGCGCTATTACAATAACCAAGAATACAGTGTTTAATAATATTATGTTTACTTGTATCACTTCTTCTTGCAGGCCCTTTAGGGAGCTTTTGCGGAACCTTAGGGCCCCGGGGAAACCCTGGTTGAGAAACGTTCCGCTAGATGATACGATTAATGAGCTAATGATATCGGTATTACGATAGATTATACGAAAGCGATATTTATCTTGCGGCGTTTGATATCATTTGATGCGTTTTAGTTTTATCTTATTTCAGTTGATCAGCGAAATGTCCGCCTTTCGGGAAGTCAAAATCTGTTTGAAGGACGTGTCGAGATCCGCATTAACGGTGTCTGGGGTACGATTTGTGATGATGCCTGGGATGACAGAGACGCAACTGTCATTTGCTCAATGTTGGGATACACGTAAGTGTGTATATATATATATATATATATATATATATATATATATATATATATATATATATATATATATATATAATAATAATAATGGTAATAATCCAGGTGAAAAATATCCACAGGGTGGTAATCCAGAGAATTTTAACCGAGTTTATAAAAAGTGCTCAATATCAAAATAGAGCTTTATATATGATAATTTTATTTACACAGACATGTACAAAATCTGCGACACTGGCATGTCGATGTTATCGATCAACAGTTACTATAAACTGAGATCTCATCAGGCAGAGTTAGAATCCGATCTTAACCTCAGATCATATTTGGAGAGAAACGGTTGGTGAACTTTAAATTAATTAATTTAAAGTTCACCAACCGATTGAGAATGGTCGTATTATAGACGACTGAAATATTTCGGGAAACTATACAAAATGAGTTTTTGGGTTTATTTTTGCTAGTTGTTGAAATGCTTATCCTTTATTCCATTTTTATTTTTACATTCTGTCCGAAACATTGTTTCTTTTTCCTTATATATATATATATATATATATATATATATATATATATATATATATATATATATATATATATATATATATATATATATATTTATTTTTTCTAAATTTAAGATATTATTAATTCCGGGCAATGCTGGTATTTATTTGGTAGTTTAGCCGGAAATGCACACATACATACATACATACACACATACATACATACATACATACATACATACTAACATACATACATACATACATACATACATACATAAATACATACGTACATACATACATATATTCATATATACATACATACATACATATATACATACATACATATATACATACATACATTCATACATACATACAAACATACATAAATACACACATACATATATACATAAATACATATATACATACATATATACATACATATATACATACATGCATACATACATACAGACACATACATACATACATGCATGCATACATACATACATACATACATACATACATACATACATACATACATACATACATACAGCCAACTGCCCTTTATAAAATAGATATGAACAAATATGCATGTCAACCTTTTTATTCTTTTACTTTTAATAAATTTTTAATTTAATTATTCAAACCAACATGTTCTTTTTATTTACTTATTTTATTGAAACACATTTTCAAAGTCATTTTGACTAATACCCTTGGGAAAGAGATTAGCTTAGACGAGATCCTAAAGCCTTGGTAGAGCAACTAATTTAGGAGAAGGAAAACACCAGCACGGCCAAGCCTCAGTATCGATAGATGTAGGAAAAAGGGGGGCGGGGGAGCGGGTTCTTTAAAGTGAGAGAAATCAACCTGAACCTTTTTATTATTTGCTTGCAGAGTTGGTCTTGCAACCCAGAGCGGAAGTTTCGGATCGGGAACTGGCCAGATCTGGTTGGACGATGTCAATTGCATGGGCAGTGAGTCTTCGATCAACGAGTGCCAATATCCGGAAATCGGCCAACACAATTGTGGACACAATGAGGACGCCGGCGTTATTTGTTCAGCACGTGAGTCGAACGTCTCTTTCTCCGACCCACCCTCTCTCTCCCCCTCTCTCTCTCCTCCTCTCTCCCCCTTTCTCTCTCCCTCTCTCCCCTCTCTCTCCCCCTCTCTCTCCCCCCTCTCTCTCTCCCTTTCTCTCCTCTCCCCCTCTCTCTCCCCCTCTCTCCCCCCCCCTCTCCCCCCTCTCTCTCCCTCTCTCTCCTCTCTCTCTCCCCCTCTCTCTCCCCCCTCTCTCCCCCCTCTCCCCCCTCTCCCTCTCTCTCCCCCTCTCCCCCATCTCTCCCCCTCTCTCCCTCTCTCTCCCCCTCTCTCCCCCTCTCTCCCCCCTCTCTCTCCCCCTCTCCCTCTCTCCCCCTCTCCCTCTCTCCCCCTCTCTCTTTCCCCTCTCTCTCCCCCTCTCTCTCCCCCCTTTTTCTCCCCCTCTCTCTCCCCCTCTCTCCCCCTCTCTCTCTCTTTCTAAAGCATCGAATTAGTTCAGTTTCTGTTCATCCAAACACCAGAGTCTGGGTTTAAAACTTGGCTGCGTTTTGATGCTTGTTCCCTGCATTTTGCTAAGATTTTTAACAACAAGGTGTGAAGTTTTCAGATTTCCAAAATATCGTTTTTGAATCTTCATGCTTAAGAACTTGGTCAACTTCGATGCCGCAGTGTCTAAAACTTGAAAGTAAACAGAGTTCCGCATGAATGAAACTACTTCTCCTCCACTCTCTCCCTCTCTCTTTCTCTCTTTCTCTTTCTCTCTCTCTCTCTCTCTCTCTGATATCTTTAATTGTCTTATTAATGTGTTCTTCATGCTAATAAATCCTCCATCAGAAAGAAGTCCTGTGTGTTCCTGTGAATTAATCGAGAGCAGAGACGAGATGACACGTAGAATGAGTTATATACGATTCAAGAGACAAGTGTTTATGTAACATAACTCTCTCTCTCTCTTTCACTCTCTCTCTCTCTCTCTTTCTCTCTCTCTCTCTTTCACTCTCTCTCTTTCTCTCTCTCTCTCTCTCTCTCTTTCTCTCTTTCTCTCTCTCTCTAAAGCATCGGATTAGTTCATTTTATGGTCATCCCAATACCAGCTATTGGGTTTAAAACTTGGCTACATTTAGATGTTTGTCGTCTGCTTCTGTTAAAATTTCCCCCAAAATGATTTAATTTGATTTTCACATTCCCTCTTCCCCGCTCCTCCGGTAATATTTTCTCATTTTTCAGAATTATATTCTCGACCTTAACCTTCTGGCTAGGAGCTAAGTGTAGTATCTGTTCTGATATTAAATTTCACTTTTTCTGTTCTCGGTCAGTGAAGAACTCCTTCTAGATTGAGGCAATTTGAATTTTTGTTCCAATCCAAAGTGTTCCTTTTTTTTTGGGGGGGGGGGAGCTAGATTTTCACAACATTAAAACTTAAAGGATGCTTGCTTCTCCCTCTCTCTCTCTCTCATGGTTTGTCTAACTATTTATTTAATAATCCATTCATATCTAGCTAACTATCTAATAATCTGTACATATTTATCTATCTATCAATTAAAAACTATCTATCTAATAGTCAATTAAAACTATCTATCTAATAGTCAATTAAAACTATCTATCTAATAGTTCATTCACATCTATTTGAGTGTCTATCTAATACTATCTCATATTCAACTATCCTTCTAATAGTCGATCCATCTCTAACTATCCATTATTCTGTTCATATCTATCTATCTGTCTATCTATAATGATGATGATGATGATGATGATGATGATGATGATGATGATGATGATGATGAAGATGATGATGATGAATATGATGATGATGATGATGATGATGAATATGATGAAGATGATGATGATGATGATGAATATGATGATGATGATGATGAATATGATGATGATGATGATGATGATGATGATGATGATGATGATGATGATATTGCGTGCTCTACTTCGAATTATATGCCTCTTCTTTTCTTTCTATCCTTTAGCCATGTACAATACCACGTGGCAACCGGAAGCCACTCCAGCCACAACCACAGACACACCATGTAAGTATTCGGACAGATTGGCTCCTTTAGATAAAATAACTGTAGCGACGTAAAAAGATCTGGATGTTCACCCATAGGCATCTGAATAAAAATCCTTTTAAAGCGGTCCGTACGCAGGATGCTCCACGCATCATTTCCCGTAAAACTAATCGACTTCAAACAAGGCATATTGTCACCGAAGCGTAAGGGCTCCTGTGATAAGGACCAGATTTATCTGGGTGAAGAGTTGGGAAGCAATATGCTTGTTCACATTACATTTAAATTTCTGCATGTTGGTACAGTCCTGAAAACAGGGAGCAGGGAAGGGATTCCAAAGGCGAGCAGTTCAAGGAAAGAAGCTCAAAGAGTATAAAATCTTCCGGCATTTAAGAATTTCCACAGTGAAGGGGTGGGATTTTGCTGCTACTCTGCTGGGTCGGGTGTATTTACATTGAGGGGGTACAAGTGCAGTAAGTTCGTAGGGGCACACTACGTGGAAGTACTTGTAAAACGCGCACAATAAATGTAAGAATGTTTAATTTTAACCTAATGAAAAGTGTTGTTATATAATGAAGGCCCTCATTTGGGTGGAGCGAATGAGCTATGTAGCTGTTGGAATGATTGACGGATCAGGAGTCAAGAGATGACCTCAGCTGGTAAACGGAATTTAAGTGCAATTTCTGGAAAAAGTGAATTCTACCCCTGTCCTTGCACTCCCCTCTAGTGAGCGGTCACAAGAAAAACGTTGCTCATCCCAAAACACGAATGGAGGTTGGTGCGGGCGAACAATGTGAGCCTATCTTAAATGACGGTCAAAGCCGTCTCTCTATATATCTGTCTGTCTGTCTCTCTCACTCTCTCTCTCTCTTAATACACCAAGCAATTGTCTAATGTATCTCTACCCCACACATGTATTTCTATCGTACTTTCTAATGTATATCTTTCGCTCTAATCGTTGTAACTATATCGTCACTCTAATAAATTCTTAATTTAAAAGAAGCCTGATGTGTCCATGTAAATTAATCGGGACGACGATAACAATGCGGGGTATCAACCATGGGGCGTATAATGAATCATACACGCCTCAGACGACCTGGGTATAATCCAACAGTTTCTCTGCTTAAGTACAAAGTTGCATATTTGACGAGCCTATGAAATTTCGGCAAAAGTTTAATAGGCCACAACACTCTAAAAATTAAACCAATACGAGTTCGTTGGTGACTGACTTCATTGTCACCCCCCCTTCACCTCCTTCACCTCCACACCTCATCACCTCCACCCCTCTCTTCATAGAACACTTAAGTATCCTTTTCTTTTTACCTTTTGATCACACATTTTGCTGAATACTTCTGACAACTATTAAGCTTTTCACAGTTACATGCCACTGTCACACTTGTATCGTGCTATAGACGGCCATTTCCACATATTGCCGATGTCAAATACACACACATATATGTGTGTGTGTATGTATGTATGTGTGTGTGTGTGTTATTGTAGGAAATAAATAACCAAAACAAGTCACTAAACTCCGGTTTAGTTGGACTTTTTCTAGAAGTATGATAGATGTATATTGTTGAAATATATATATATATATATGTATATATATATATATATATATATATATATATATATATATATATATATATATATATATAGGTATTTATAGATTTGTCATTGATCGTCAGTGTGAATAATATCAACAAATGAATCTTTCCGGAAGATGACGGGGGTAGAAGATTCCGATTGGTGCAAGAAGAAGACAATATATTAAAAAGAAATATGAAGAAATATAGTTCGTCCCAAACACAATTTATTATTGATGCAAGCGGCCTGACTGATTAAACCGTTCGCCGCTGTCATATATTAATATAACTTTATCGAGGCATCGAAGCAAAAACACCGCCCGGAGACAAACACACCACGTGATCGATTCGATCGGGATTGAGGCGAACAATTCAAGCAGCAGAAATGCCGCTTGACTCCGTCTCTGTCTGTCTGTCTATCTGTCTGTCTGTCTGTCTGTCTCTCCCCTCTCTCTCTCTCTCTCTCTCTCTCTATACATACATATATATATATATATATATATATATATATATATATATATATATATATATATATATATATATATATATATAGTCTAAAGAAGCTTTGAGTCATTTTAAACAAAAGAAGAAAAAAAAAGGAAAATGCAGTTTAAATTACCAGAGAAACTAACTAAATCCAAGATATCGCAGGCTTAGCATTCGTTGAAAAATTCGTAAATATAAAAGGGGATTCAAGTATCTAACAGTGAAAATAAAACAGGAGACCTTAACGTAAGCGTGAAATATTAAAAACGGGGATCATCAGCTGTTTACCTTGTAACTGTTTCGGAGATTTAAAAACAGGACAGTTATAATATTCATGGCTCTCCAATGGTACTGATCAAACGACCATTTCCCAATAATCAAGTGTAGAAATAATTCAGCTTAAATTTCACTAATCCCGAGTGGAATCTTCAGGCTAAAATGGCATTTTAGCCTGAAGATTCCCCTCCCACCCCCACCCCCGGGGATGAAACACGGCAGCCTCTGTGTAGCTAAATTGCCATAAATATATTTTCATAGCTTACTATATATATATATGAAAAAAAAATACTCCAACACGTGGTCGTTACGCAAATGTAAAAATAGAATATAAAATATCTCTATTTTACAAATCGTTGACCATGCTTTTCCTTACATTTTTCAATCATGAGTCATTTTAAATGAAACACTAAATTCGGACGAAAACGTTACTTAAGAAGAAAATAAAAGAAAATATTATTATTTACATTTTGTTTTTAATCTGAAGTCGAATGACTTTATGGTCTTTCAATTTTCTTATTAATGGTAAAAGCAAAAGCTCGCAAGTAACAAAAGTATTGAAATTTTTTTGTGACGTCTATATATACGACCTGTCTTATGCTAATAAAATTTTAATATTATATTTATTAAAACTAAATAATAATAAAACCGTGCATATTGTTTGTAACCTATTTTGAAGTCGATATCATTTGGTGCGGTTCGACGCCAGCGAATACGAAGTCTGCCTCTTCTCATTTTCTGTAAATAACTCATGATAATTGTTTGAATTTAATATTTATTTTATAAAATTTAGAATAATGAATAAAGAAATCCCCTTAAAACAAAGTCTTAATGAAAATAAAAAAAGTTTGATTAATTATTTACTGATCGATAATTTTTTGATGTCCTTTGCATTATCCGTATTTCTAACAAACCCAGTAATTTCAATTCGATGATTAGTCAATGTAAAATTTCCGGTGAATATCAAGAAACGTCTGTCACTAAACGAAATATAGGACCGGATATAGTATAGAATTTCAATTTTTATTTTTCTAACACCACAGGCCGATGATTGCTATAATTAACTGGTTATTATTTTATATAAATTAGATAGATGACAATTTTTCTATAGATTTCTTTTTCTCCCTGTCAATCTCTTTCAGTAAATATCCGTTTGGTTGGAGGTACGGAGTACGCCGGACGCCTAGAAATTCGGTACAACAACATTTGGGGGACGATTTGTGACGATGAGTTTGACACCAGGGATGCGAAAGTTGCTTGCCGCATGTTGGGATATCAGTAAGTATGATATCACTTGTTTTTGAAAAGATTTAATTATTTCCTATTTTTACCTACATAAATAGATCCCCCTCTCCCTCTCTCTCTCATATATATATATATATATATATATATATATATATATATATATATATATATATATATATATATATATATATATATATAATTAATTATTGAAGACAATATATGTATAATCATATATCATCAGATCCTTTTAGTTTGTAGTCTCCTTTGAAAATTCAGCTCAATGTTTGTCAATTATTGATAACAGAGCAAAATATAGAACAGTTATTTATTATATTCCAATAACCATGGTTTGTTTTATTACTTTTATTTTTGTTTTTATTTTTTTCACATTTCCAAAAATTCCAAATTTCTGTGAGCTATATTTAACGGTCCGTTTCATTTGTTGCAGAGACGATATTGACATACAAATGTTGTTTGGCACAAAACAAATGAAACGGACCGTTAAATATATCTCACAGAAATTTGGAATTTTTGGAAATGTGAAAAAAATAAAAACAAAAATAAAAGTAATAAAACAAACCATGGTTATTGGAATATAATAAATATCTGTTCTATATATATATATATATATATAGAGATATATATATATATATATATATATAGTAAGTTATGAAAATATATTTATGGTAATTAAGCTACACAGAGACTTCCACGTTTCATCCCCGGAGGGAATCGTCAGGCTAAAATGACGATTCCCTACGGGATGAAACGTGGAAGCTTCTGTGTAGCTTAATTGCCATAAATATATTTTCATAACTTACTACCTAGCTCTACTCACGTACTGAGCATTGCTGAACTAAATACTGAAAATTGATACATAAAAGATTATCATAAATATATCTCCCCTCTCCCCCTCTCTCTCCAAACGCTTGTTTTGGCACAGTGACCCAGACAATATCTTTCTTTCAAGGCTAAAGATAATAAACTCATATTCAACCAATACATCCCCCCCTCCTTAAAACTCTGTTGACTGCTGCTGATAATACACAGACTATTTTGCTTATCTCAAACTTTTTATTTCTTTTACTCACAGTCTGGCCTGAGGCTCGCCACCTTCGGGTAGATCAAATTTGATAATTGCATGATTCTTTTTTCTGCACTTTTCTTCATCCTGAGGAAGTCTCACAATAAAGACGAAACGTTGATGAATACATAAATAATATAGTTTTTGGCTTTCCTTTTTCATTTTATATATATATATATATATATATATATATATATATAGTATAAATTTCTTTATTCATACAAACATTATTGGCTACATATGTGCATACATGTTTTAGCTATGATATCGTTCGAAATCCAGCTTCGTCGGGCCATTTTAAAACCTGAACTAAGACGAATAGAAAAAAATTACATTCTCGCTAATCGTTTCGCTTTTTGGAGGGGAAGGAAGGGGGGGAGGAATATTGGGGAAGGCAATGTATTTTGGGGGACACAACGTATTTATTCGCTCATACCCAGTTACTTATTCCTATGCGCGTTATATCTCCTTGGTTTCCCGAGATGCTGCCTGACATCACCTCCTTGATCACCGCTGCCACCGCCGCAATTAAGAGATTACGAATCACCAGGTCATGGCTAAATATTACAGGTATATTTAAGCTCAGTGGTTAACACTTAAAATAAAATAGAGCTCATATTATATAATTCAGTAGAATATAAAATTTATGACATCCTATTTTGTAATCATTCTAAAAAAAATTCCAAATACCAATATTTATCCATGTGTATTTTGATGGTCTGTCAGATTTAAGTTTGAAAAAATTGTTTTGTTTTTCTGTCAGATTTTAGTTTGAAAAAATTGTTTTGTTTTTCTGTCAGATTTTAGTTTGAAAAAAATTGTTTTGTTTTTCTGTCAGATTTTAGTTTGTAAAAAAATTGCTTTGTTTTTTTTTGTCAGATTTTAGTTTGAAAAAAATTGTTTTGTTTTTCTGTCAGATTTAAGTTTGAAAAAATTGTTTTTTTTTTCTGTCAGATTTTAGTTTGAAAAAATTGTTTTGTTTTTCTGTCAGATTTTAGTTTGAAAAAATTGTTTTGTTTTTCTGTCAGATTTTAGTTTGAAAAAATTGTTTTGTTTTTCTGTCAGATTTTAGTTTGAAAAAATTGTTTTGTTTTTCTGTCAGATTTTAGTTTGAAAAAAATTGTTTTGATTGTCTGTCAGATTTGAGTTTGAAAAAATTGTTTTGTTTTTCTGTCAGATTTTAGTTTGAAAAAAAATTGCTTTGTTTTTCTGTCAGATTTTAGTTTGAAAAAGAATTGCTTTGTTTTTCTGTCAGATTTTAGTTTGAAAAAAATTGTTTTGTTTTTCTGTCAGATTTTAGTTTGAAAAAATTGTTTTTGTTTTTCTGTCAGATTTTAGTTTGAAAATATTGTTTTGTTTTTCTGTCAGATTTTAGTTGGAAAAAATTGTTTTGTTTTTCTGTCAGATTTTAGTTTGAAAAAATTGTTTTGTTTTTCTGTCAGATTTTAGTTTGAAAAAATTGTTTTGTTTTTCTGTCAGATTTTAGTGTTAAAAAAATTGTTTTGTTTTTCTGTCAGATTTTAGTTTGAAAAAAATTGTTTTGTTTTTCTGTCAGATTTTAGTTTGAAAAAAATTGTTTTGTTTTTCTGTCAGATTTTAGTTTGAAAAAAATTGTTTTGTTTTTCTGTCAGATTTTAGTTTGAAAAAATTGTTTTGTTTTTCTGTCAGATTTTAGTTTGAAAAAATTGTTTTTGTTTTTCTGTCAGATTTTAGTTTGAAAAAAATTGTTTTGTTTTTCTGTCAGATTTTAGTTTGAAAAAATTGTTTTTGTTTTTCTGTCAGATTTTAGTTTGAAAAAATTGTTTTGTTTTTCTGTCAGATTTTAGTTTGAAAAAAATTGTTTTTGTTTTTCTGTCAGATTTTAGTTTGAAAAAATTGTTTTGTTTTTCTGTCAGATTTAAGTTTGAAAAAATTGTTTTGTTTTTCTGTCAGATTTTAGTTTGAAAAAATTGTTTTGTTTTTCTGTCAGATTTTAGTGTTAAAAAAATTGTTTTGTTTTTCTGTCAGATTTTAGTTTGAAAAAAATTATTTTGTTTTTCTGTCAGATTTTAGTTTGAAAAAAATTGTTTTGTTTTTCTGTCATATTTTAGTTTGAAAAAAATTGTTTTGTTTTTCTGTCAGATTTTAGTTTGAAAAAATTGTTTTGTTTTTCTGTCAGATTTTAGTTTGAAAAAATTGTTTTTGTTTTTCTGTCAGATTTTAGTTTGAAAAAATTGTTTTGTTTTTCTGTCAGATTTTAGTTTGAAAAAAATTGTTTTGTTTTTCTGTCAGATTTTAGTTTGAAAAAAATTGTTTTTGTTTTTCTGTCAGATTTTAGTTTAAAAAAATTGTTTTGTTTTTCTGTCAGATTTTAGTTTAAAAAAATTGTTTTGTTTTTCTGTCAGATTTTAGTTTGAAAAAATTGTTTTGTTTTTCTGTCAGATTTTAGTTTGAAAAAATTGTTTTTGTTTTTCTGTCAGATTTTAGTTTGAAAAAATTGTTTTGTTTTTCTGTCAGATTTTAGTTTGAAAAAAATTGTTTTTGTTTTTCTGTCAGATTTTAGTTTGAAAAAATTGTTTTGTTTTTCTGTCAGATTTAAGTTTGAAAAAATTGTTTTGTTTTTCTGTCAGATTTTAGTTTGAAAAAATTGTTTTGTTTTTCTGTCAGATTCAAGTTTGAAAAAATTGTTTTGTTTTTCTGTCAGATTTTAGTTTGAAAAAATTGTTTTGTTTTTCTGTCAGATTTTAGTTTTAAAAAAATTGTTTTGTTTTTCTGTCAGATTTTAGTTTGAAAAAAATTGTTTTGTTTTTCTGTCAGATTTTAGTTTGAAAAAATTGTTTTGTTTTTCTGTCAGATTTTAGTTTGAAAAAAATTGTTTTGTTTTTCTGTCAGATTTTAGTTTGAAAAAATTGTTTTGTTTTTCTGTCAGTTTTTAGTTGGAAAAAATTGTTTTGTTTTTCTGTCAGATTTTAGTTTGAAAAAATTGTTTTGTTTTTCTGTCAGATTTTAGTTTGAAAAAATTGTTTTGTTTTTCTGTCAGATTTTAGTTTGAAAAAAATTGTTTTGTTTTTCTGTCAGATTTTAGTTTGAAAAAATTGTTTTGTTTTTCTGTCAGATTTTAGTTTGAAAAAATTGTTTTTGTTTTTCTGTCAGATTTTAGTTGTAAAAAATTGTTTGGTTTTTCTGTCAGATTTTAGTTTGAAAAAAATTGTTTTGTTTTTCTGTCAGATTTTAGTTTGAAAAAATTGTTTTGTTTTTCTGTCAGATTTTAGTTTGAAAAAATTGTTTTGTTTTTCTGTCAGATTTTAGTTTGAAAAAAATTGTTTTGTTTTTCTGTCAGATTTTAGTTTGAAAAACTTGTTTTGTTTTTCTGTCAGATTTTAGTTTGAAAAAAATTGTTTTTGTTTTTCTGTCAGATTTTAGTTTGAAAAAATTGTTTTGTTTTTCTGTCAGATTTTAGTTTGAAAAAAGTATTTTGATGGTCTGTCGTATTGAATAGATGCATCTTACGAATCTCTGTTTTTACCGTATTTCAGAACTGGTCAACCTCGGACATCTGCTTTGTTCGGCAGGGGCAATGGCCAGATATGGCTGGACGATCTCAATTGCTTTGGTTACGAATCATCATTATTTTCGTGCCGGAGTCACGGCTGGGGCCGGCATGACTGCACCCACGATGAGGATGTCAGCGTTATTTGCTCGAATGGTAACTACTCTTCTTCTTTCTATTCACTATTGGGGGTCATCACTCATCAAGGCCAAGGGTCACTCGAGGATAAGGGTTAATGAGACGGGAATGATTTCCAGCTGAAAGATGAGGAACATTATGGGAGTACTAACATTGATCATTAGTATGAACTGCTTTTGATTGTTTATGGGGCGGTCAGTGACCAGAATGTGTTAACATTGGATTTGAAGATGACCGAGTTGTAATCAACTGGGAAGCAGTCTCGCGGTAATGTGTTCCACAGATAGGGAGCCCTTGGCTATAATTTTCAACATAGTATATTTTAGAAGGTGTATACATCAGTGGCCTATATTTACCCTCTCTCTCCCTCCCCTTCTCTCTCCCTCCCCTCTCTCTCTCCCTCCCCTCTCTCTCCCTCCCCCTCTCTCTCTCCCTCCCCCCTCTCTCCCTCCCCCTCTCTCTCCCTCCCCTCTCTCTCCCTCCCCCTCTTTCTCCCTCCCCCTCTCTCTCCCTCCCCTCTCCCCCCTCTCCCTCCCCTCTCTCTCTCCCTCCCCTCTCTCTCTCCCTTCCCCTCTCTCTCCCTCCCCTCTCTCTCCCCTCTCTCTCTCCCTTTCCCTCTCTCTCCCTCCCCTCTCTCCCCTCTCTCTCTCCCTCCCCCTCTCTCTCCCTCCCCCTCTCTCTCCCTCCCCTCTCTCTCTCCCTCCCCTCTATCTCCCTCCCCTCTCTCTCTCCCTCCCCCTCTCTCTCCCTCCCCCTCTCTCTCCCCCTCTCTCTCCCTTCCCCTCTCTCTCCCTCCCCCTCTCTCTCCCTCCCCTCCCCCCTCTCTCATTCATTCACCCCCTCCCTCATGTCATTGTTTTATACACTGAAATACTGAATACTGGCTGAAATATAGATCTTTCGAGATCGTGGTATTGTTTCTATTTTAAAAAATGCGAGGGGTTATTTGTTGTCGTATTTCGGCTGGTGAATCTCTGTCCCATTTGAGGGTTGTTGATAAGGTGCAGAAACGTATCTGTAATTTGATTGGCCCTACCCTTTTCTTCTTCTCGGCACCCTCTCTCTCACAGACGTGATGTTGCTAGTCTCAGTCTTTTCTATAAATACTATTATGGCACGTGTTCTTCAGAATTATGTGATCTATTCCCTGCTTCTTTTGTTCCAGCTCGTTTGACTCGTTGGTCTAGTGGTCTCCACCAATTCGTTGTTTTGATACCTCATTAAATTAATTTACTGACAATTACTGAGCAAAAATTTCACCTTTTTTACCAATTTCACACGAGGATAAGGGTTAATAAGATGGGAATGATTTCCAGCCGAAAGATGAGGAACATTATGGGAGTATTAACATTAATGGATAAATTTTCTAAACAAGATTTTAAATAATTACTGCGAGTTTGAGAAATTTCACTTTAATAACATAACATAACGTAGTTCACCCCAAACAAGGCAGGCCGCCACTGTAGACGTAAAGGGCTACTGAGAAGAAAAAAAAGGGGAGAAGGTTGGGGGGGTCAGCCTAAATTGGGATCTGCGCAGCGAGATGTCTGTTTACATTATTTTTAAATTTCTGCATGTCAGTACTGTCGGGGAAACAGGGAGCAAGGAGGGAGGGAGGGAGTTCCAGAGGCCAGCAGCACGAGGAAAGAAGCTATTTGAGTAGAAGGCTCTCCGGCATCTGGGGACCTCCACAGTGAATAGATGAGATTTAGTTGATTGTCGAGTTAGTCTAGTGAATTTACGTCGAGGTGGCACAAGAGTAGCCAATTCACCGCAGCATAATCCATTGAAGTATTTGTAAAACAAACATAAGGATGCTACATTGCGGCGATGGGACAGGGACTGGAGCTTGGTTGACAGTGAGGGACCTATTGGGTTGGTGACTCTTTTTTTGGACCTTGTCAAGGAGGGAGAAACTAGTAGATGATATTTGTGTTTTGATTAAATTAACTTTGTCTCTTTATTTTTAATTTTCTTATTTCTCTTTTTGTTAGCATAGGGATGAGGCATTCTTCCAAAATGCTAGACAATCGCCTGTTATTTAGAGGCTCCAACCGTGTGCTCTTTTAAGGATTTTGGTCATTCCCTTAAGTGCAATTATTTGGATTTCTTTCGCACTTGGTTTGTCGAAATGAAACTGCATATGTTTTCTTTTGTTTCTTGTATAATTGTGGTTATTCGGACTACATTTCTCATCTTGAGTGTTATCAGCACAACGTTTCGACCGCTGTAACCTCCGGCCTTCTTCTACTAGTCTACTGACGGAACAAGCGCATGCTACCCCCGTGGAGTAAATAAAGGATTCCGTTCAAAATTCCGACAGAAATATTCCTGAGTTCGAAGAAATACACCTGAAAAAGGCCGGAGGTTACAGCGGCCGAAACGTTGTGATGATAACACTCAAGATGAGAAATGTAGTCCGAATAACAAAAATTATACAAATCCTCATCTCAAAAATTCAAAAATATAATAAAAGATCTTTTTTTGTAAATAGCAAATATAAATTTGTTTTAGATTTTTAACATAGCATTTTTATACTACGGACAATTTCATGGCACAGATCAGACGCATGGCTGGACGCCTATTGGCAAATGTTTGATTTTGAGAGATTTTAAAAAATATGTATTTTGGCAACGACATAATTCTTTCCTTCCCACTACCACCCTTTCTTCCTTCCCTCCCACTACCACCTTCCTTCTTTCCCTCCCACTACCACCTTTTCTTCCTTCCTTCCTTTCTTCTTTCCCTCCCACTACCACCATTTCTTTCTTCTTTCCCTCCCACTACCACCTTTTCTTCCTTTCTTCTTTCCCTCCCACTACCACCTTTTCTTCCTTCTTTCCATCCCACTACCACCTTTTTTTCCTTTCTTTCTTCTTTCCCTCCCACTACCACCCTTTCTTTCTTCTTTCCCTCCCACTACCACCTTTTCTTCCTTTTTCTTCTTTCCCTCCGACTACTACCCTTTCTTCCTTTCTTTCTTCTTTCCTTCCCACTACAACCTTTTCTTCCTTTCTTTTTTCCCTCCCACTACCACCCTTTCTTCCTTTCTTTCTTCTTTCCCTCCCACTACCACCCTTTCTTCCTTTCTTTCTTCTTTCCCTCACACTACCACCTTTTCTTCCTTCCTTTCTTCTTTCCCTCCCACTACCACCTTTTCTTCTATCCTTTCTTCTTTCCCTCCCACTACCACCCTTTCTTCCTTTCTTTCTTCTTTCCCTTTCACTACCACCCTTTCTTCCTTCCTTTCTTCTTTCCCTCCCACTACCACCTTTTCTTCCTTCCTTTCTTCTTTCCCTCCCACTACCACCTTTTTTTCTTTCCTTTCTTCTTTCCCTCCCACTACCATCTTTTCTTCCTTCCTTTTCTCTTTCCCTCCAATTACCACCTTT